>CAHIKZ030004482.1:2355000-2464126 GCA_903632075.3 Acanthosepion pharaonis
CGTAGCTCAGATGTGGCACAAGGCCGAAAGTATGGAGCACCCAGTGTGGATCGAACTCACTACTCAGTCATAATTGTGCTAGCAAGACAAGCTTGCAAAGCATTACACCACCTCGAGGTGCCCAAAGGTGATTTTCTAAGCCCGGCTTAGATGTGGTACAAGGCCGAAAGTATGGGACACTCAGTGAGGATCGAACTCACTACTCAGTCATAATTGGTCTAGCAAGACAAGCTTTCTAACCATTACACCACGCCGAGGTGCCCAACTTTCTGTTGGATATATTTGGATGTCTTCAAATCAAAGGTCAATATTATCTAGCCTCTTTATCCTCATTATTTTCACTCTCTATCACTCACAGTACACAAATCATTAACCATTACCCTTTTAACAGTACACCTTTAATTTAAGTGGATCTCGGGTCTTGAACTGAATGAACTGTTGCGTAATTTTTTCTGTCAAATGTTTCTATTACGCATTCAAATAGGTGCGCATCCATTTAAATGGCGGCTTCTGTCTATTAAACTTGATTAAGAAACCTAATGCGCTTCCTGTGTATTTCTTATGTTTCAACATGTTTTTTTTTTTTTTTTGGAGTGGGTGCAGATTGATAGATCAGCCAAAGTGTAATGGTGAACATAATTTTTATTTTCAAAAAAAGGCACCAAACAAATTCTCCTTCACTGAGCATGATGTTGGTTAGGTATGGTTTGGTTTGTTTTGCTTTATTACAACGTTTCGGCCGTTGTACGCTCTGGCCTTCTTCATGTGGTTGGAATGTCGATACATGGCACAGTGAATAAATGCGTTGGTTAGATTCAGTGACAGGACCCAAAGAGTGTGAGCTCAATACTCGGTTAAGGCAGTGGAAAACTTTCAGAGGGATATTAACAGGAGATAACTGTTAATTGACATCAATTAAACATGGCACGTGAAACTAGAACAGTCTACCCCAGTGAGCGAAATAAAGGGTTCAGTTCGACATTCCAACCACTTGAAGAAGGCCAGAGCGTACAACCGTCGAAACGTTGTAATAAATATGGCGACAAAGATGAGGACCATAGTCCGAATAATGTAAATAATGTAAAATATTATTATCTAAAAAAAAGAAAATACTTAAAATTTAAAAATATTTTCTGGCTTTAAATAACCTCCAAATGGTTTATAAACCGTAGGAAACTAATCAAACGGTAAAAATAATTATCCAATTGGTCGCTTATTCGTTTAATTGGCAAAATAATTGAATACGACGAAATAATGAGAAAGATATTGAATATAAACTCGTGAAGATTGAATCTCGCCTGTCCGAGTAGATTGCCGCCGTTCCATGCTGTGTCATTCCTGATCATGCCCAAGACTACGGTCCACCCTGTCGGCTGGGGCTTCAGAATACGCCGATTGCACCTCTGCGGACGGGTAAGATCTCCTCAATAAAGTATATTTGGTATGACGATAAACTTCATCCGCCAACAAGGCTTCTGATCAGGAGCTTGGAATCACATCGATGGTGTTTCCAGGTCCACCCTGAACTGGGGTGATTGTACTTGTTATTGGGCAGGTAGTTAACCCCCAAACTGAGGCCATAACTCTATGAAAGTGTAAAAATAGGTTTTGATACCAGTAATACATTCTTGGAAATAATTATTAAGAGCAATACTTTTTTGAAAAAAATTGTAACAGCAAAAAAAATCTTGCCGGCATTAAATAACCCATTGAGGATGATTTTCCGTAAAACGAAACAAACCAAACTGATTTCTTGCAAAGAATACATATTTTATTCATACAAACCTATCCTAAAAATATTGTCGGCATTAAATAAACTGTTGAGGAATATATGCCGTAAAACAAACCAAACCAAACCAAGACACCGGCGTCCTTTACATATTAAAAAAGACAACATGGTAATGGTAACACTCTTTCAGAATCAGGAAGTTATCGTTAGGTTGACATTTTCAGAGATGTAATTCTTGCTTTTCCTCAGGACCGTAGCAGGAAAGTGAACAAGATTTACCAAAATCAGCATATGCACTAGTTGGATCAATTTCATTTTCCTAGTCGTTAAACATTAGGCCAAGTACGTATTTGCATATATTGTGGTACCGGTGTTAATTTTCCATTTTTTTAAAGTACACCTGGAAAAGACAGACAGATGTATAAGAGGTGATATCCAAATATCTGAGGAATGACGATGAAGAAATTGATTTAATCGAACCTTCTGCATTTTAACGTTTCTTTCGCAATATGCCTCTGGATTGAAGTTTGCAGAGTGACACTCAAACAATCGGACTTCCAAATGTTAGTGGTTGTATGTAAAAAGAAATTCTGTTCGCCAGCTGTACTAAATACTCGATTATTTTATGCAGCAGGTCCATACACACACACACACACACACACACACACACACACACACACATATATATATATATATATATGTGTGGGGGGGGAGAGAGAAAATTAGAGAGTGAAAGGAAAAGACTAAAGATAGATAAAGAAAGGAACGGAGATAGAATTTAATGTACGTTTGTGTGTGTTCGCACGATTGCCTAAGTGGAAGCATTTGTTCCAAAGATTAGAAGTAAGCTCTGCATGAATTGTAGTACAGATGACTTCAACCACATGTCACAGCAAACAAGGCGTAGAATTCACAGTGAATGGCCTTATTGTGTACATAGTCAAGCACCATATAATTTCTTACATATATATATATATATATATATATATATATATATATATATATATATATATATATATAAAGATATATGATAAAACAATTATAAAAAGGAAAAATTAAAACGCTTTCGAGAAAAAAAAACGTGAAGAAAGAAGCAAAGAAAAAAGCCTTGAAAAAACAAATAGGAACATAAGTGCATTATCAACGGAATTCATCCGCATCAGAGAACCAGTTATTTATTTTTTTTCTACGTGTTCCAAAGCATTAGGCGCAACTAATTCCTATTCTCCACGGGATTTTTTTGTCAGCTGCAGCAGCGTAGAGTGAGATAAGCGTGCGGCGTGAAGAGAGTGCAAATACAACTTCCTATCACATCAATATTTACTTTTTTTTTCGGCAGAAATTTAGGGAAAACCGTTGAACGGGTCCCTGTCAAATAATAGGGAAATGGGGAAAAATAAGAGGTAAGTGAAAAGAACAAAAATCGAAACATATAATATGTTAAACTCTTAATGCATTTAAACAAGCAGCTTTTAGCGTATGCAATGTTGCATTCTGTGCGCACATCATTTGCGTATCTACCTGAAAATAGATTTATCTAATGACGTATGATATATTTCAGGCTATATATATATATGAATACATATATATATATATATATATATATATATATATATATATATATGTGTGTGTGTGTGTGTGTGTGTGTGTGTGTTAATGGACAGAGCGTGAAGAAGAGGACAAGATAAGTAAATAGATATAAATTATGAAGAGATAGGTATAAATTCTGAAAAGATAACTAGCTAGCTAGTTAGATAGATAGATAGATAGATAGATATAAAATATACAGAAATATGAAAAGTTTGAGCTAGATAGGTAGATAGAAGGATAGATATAAATTATGAATAGATACCTATTAAATATATATATATATATATATATATATATGTATATATATACACACACATGTATATATGTATATATATATTGATACATGTTTCATTAAATAATATAGACAAGTGTTGTCTATTCATTTTATTTAAATTCATTTCATAACGACTGATAAGATTAATAACATTATCATTAAACGAAGAAAGAAAATCACAATAGTGATACATATTTTTTAATCCTATCTAAGCTTTCGGCTTACATAAGCTATTATCAAAGATGACAATTACAGTACAATATATTAAGCAATACACGAACAAGTATGTGATGATAGTCTGTTTCTGTTTACATGGATGATTTCCAAGCAACGATAAACACATGCATATAATATATATATATATATATATATATATATATATATATATATATATATATATATATATATATATATATATATATATGTCCAGGTAGGATGAGAACAAACAGAGTACACTTCCAACGTTCGTAACATTTAATTGAAAAGGGGATCAATTCATAGTAGAGCAATATTATTTATTTTGGTTATTAAAACAAAAACGTATAAGGAGCCTTACGCTCACAATTAACAATTCTGAGCCCCCAGAACATCCAAACTTAAACACCTGGTATTCCAAAGCAGTCTCACATCTTGTTACTGATCGGGCTTGACGTTGCTCAACTTCGGTGATCGTACGAGAACCGGTGCCCCAAAGTGATGAGACCATAAAGCTTCGGATAATTTGAAATCGCTCGAGGAGACGCACTGCTATGTGTTGAAACACAACTGAAATTATGTAGCGATTCTTGCTTGTCATTTTTTGTAATATCTTGAAAAAAAAATACATAGATAGATAGGTTGATACATAGACAGATATAAAATATGAATAGATTGAGATAGATAAAGATAAAATATAGTTTATAGTTATAGATAATAGATAGGAATCATCGCTGTATTGGGACATTCACCCACTCTGACGTTCACTAGAAGAGTCTCACTGAAATCTTGTACAGACTCTGTTTATTTTTTGGTTTGCTTTTTTCTCTCTGTCCATATATACATATAGACCCCCAACACACACACACACACACACACACACACACACACACACACACACACACACACACACACACACACACACACATATATATATATATGATAAGCAAATAGGGTGCATAGATGTATACAATCATATATATATATATATATATATATATATATATGTGTGTGTATATTTCAATTTTCTCTTAAAATATTGTACTCCTATATAAATATATTATTCTTTCTCGTTTATATTTATTATCATATTTATTTATCTATTATATACATATATATATATATATATATATATATATATATATATATATATATATATATATATATATATATATATATCGATATATAGGATATATATATATATATATATATATATATATATATATATATATATATATATACTGACTCTGCGTGTATGAGGGTCAAGCCGATCAGTTCCTAGGAAACTCACAGCCCAACATCAACACATGAGATACGATTATAGTGGTGAAGGTTTTGTGCAAAACAATCCTCACCTTTTGAAGGGCCGAATACAGAGACTTGGTGCTCTACTATATATGTATATGTCTGTGAGTGTGTGAGTTTTCTCTTAAAATACTGTAAACCTGTATTAATATATTATTCTTTTCGTTTACATTTATTATTTTATTAATTCATTTATTATATACCAGCTTATATATATATATATATATATATATATATATATATATCGGAACAAGATAGAGAAATGGAAATGTAGACGTATTATATACGGATGTTCAAAAACGCCAGGACCAGAGGGCAAAATACATTAATGAAGAGCGGTTCGTTAATGGCGGCGGCGGTTACTGTTTTGACATTACCCTTTTCTCTATAGTGCACGATCGAATAACGTGTCCTAGCATTAGTGAATATACATAATATCCTACGTCGATTGCACATGATGTTTCATGCAAAGACGCATTCTTCAGGGGCAAAATACTCACTGACCGTTAAACATTATGAAATTCGCTTTCTCGTGATGTTGGTTTAAATAATGTTAAGACATGTTTATTTTATTATTGTTGCCTGTAATAATAAAATTACTTATTTATAATTTATATCCCTCAAATTCTTAAGTTTTTAAAGCGAAACACTAAAGAAATATATTTTAAATGATTTAAAAAAAAACTGAATTTGCATAAACATGTTATATAACAAGAGAGATAACATTCTTTTTTGGCATAAAAAACGTTCTTAGCTGCAATAGATATAACTGTCTATTATTGAAATATATTATTAAAGTGATGTCTTATGGAATAAATATATATCTCACGATATTAACATAATTATAGATTAAGAATGTATATCTAATGCATTTGGTACATAGCCTTCTACTTAGAAAGGTAAAATTACATATACAGAGGTTATTAATTAATTGTGTACGATCTATAATATGTAATTATATATGTGTAAATATATATGATATATAAATGCTATTAATGATGGGTTCTATGAATGTTAATAAATGTTACATATTAATATATGTAAAAATTATTTTTAAATCTATTTTAATCGGTGTCAGTGTACTTGAGTCGGAGTTTGAATTTATGTATACATGTGACCAATAACTCATCTCTCCTGTTCATCAACTTAGGGTTTTTTTTAAGTGTTTGAATATGATAAGATTCTCCCCAAAATACAAACAGTCTCACTTTCCATAGTATGATTCAGCTTTCGCAATTATTTCCCAGCTAATGAAAAGGTTCTTGTAGTTGTTATTTAATCGGCAAAAATACTTTTAGAGTGTTGTGCAGTTTTGTAATAATACTGTATTCAATATTGTTAATCTTGTTATATAACATTGAGCACTGTTTTCATAACACCTGAGAATATATATATATATATATATATATGTGTGTGTGTGTGTGTGTGTGTGTGTGTGTGTGTGTGTGTGTGTGTGTGTATAACTGATGCATTGAGTAAATACTTATGTAGAGATTTCTTACGTTGATAATATTGGTAGCTATATATATATATATATATATATATATATATATATATATATATAAGTTTCCAAGAGGATAGAATTCAGGTAGAGCTCAATGTCCAGGACAGAATAAGAATATAATATAAAAGCTTCAAACACTAATTGTCCCTGGTTATGATTTATTACATTGGAATCGTAATCACTGTCCAATTCATCAGACTTACAAATTTCAAATAGCTTTTAGAATTTGTAGTTATTACGATTCCAAGGTAATAAATTATAACCATGGAATAATAGCGTTTAATCTTTTTATGTTATATTCTTACTCTGTCATGGACATTGAGCTCTACCTGGATTCTATCCTCACACACACACACACACACACACACACACACACACACACATATATATATATATATATATATATATATATATATATATATATTTGACCACTAATATCTGTCTATCTATCTATATATATATATATTTGGATTCTTCATTTATTAATCTGATATATTTTATTATCTTCTGGCCAATATTTATATATATATGTGTGTGTGTGACTGCGTGTGTGTGTGTACGTGCAAGTATATGAGCGTATACCTTTTTTTTTATCATGCCCCTATATATATATATATATATATATATATATGTGTGTGTGTGTGTGTGTGTGTGTGTGTGTGTGTGTGTGTGTGTGTGTGTGTGTGTTCGTGTGTGTGCTCATAAAGAACCTCCTATATTTATATCGGATTTCATTCTTTTGTGCATAATAATAATTATGAAACAGGTAAATATATAATAAACTGTGAAAGACATAAAAAAAAACATAAGAAATCTCTACATGAGAATTTACTGAATGCATCAGTTAAACAGATAAATAATTTCAAAGACAATTTCACTCTCTAAAAAGCTTTTTTTTATTCAAAGAGTAAATAACATACAAAGTTCCCGAAAATCCATTAATACAAAATAACGTCAATATAAATATATGCCTGGGATTTTTTAACATATTTCCTTTCTAAAAACGAAATGTTCCTTTATCAATAACCACATCAATAAAGGAAAACTGCTAACTCATGGTTTTGAAACAATCGCAACAAAATTAAGAACAACAACTGCAAAAAAATTAATAAGTATAATAATAATAATAATCACAACATAATTCTCTTTCGTTTCTATAATATGCCAAAAGTTTACAACACATTGTGTACACCTTAGTTTTCTTTTCTGTTGCTTTACTTGGCGCAGAGAGTATTTCATATATTTTAGAGCGTCCTCTAATTGAAATTACACACTATTAATTTTCTTTTTATATGAATACTGGTGCCTAAATAAGATTTTTACGTCATTAACGAAACGCGTTGGCATAAAATTTTTACATTTTATCATTTCTTATATAAATATTGCTATTGCAATTACGTTAATTCAGATTTTAAATTTTACCTCCACTTCCCACTCACACACAAGTATATATATATATATATATATATATATATATATATATATATATATATATATATATATATATATATAAAATGATCATAAAAAAATTTTCTTTCTTCTTTTAATGATAATGTTATTAAGATTATCAGACGACATGAAAAGAATTTACATAAAAGTAAATAAACCAAACTTGTCTATATTGTTTTAATGAAAGCCTGCATCAATATATATATATATATATATATATATATATATATATATATATATATATATATATATATATATAGCTATACTTGATATAAAACAAATAATTAGTTATTAGACAGAGCTAGGAAGTATGTGTTAATGAATATACATGTACATACCTTTGTAGTGCAACGTAATCTTACATGGTTTCCAAGTTCTCAGGCATATATGTGTGCTAGCAGTTCATATCGCAGGGGAATGTGATGTTTGTTCAACACCCATATCACTCATGAGTTGTTTATAGTGTACTAAAGCTGAGCTGACTTTAGTTAAAAATTCTAGGAGATTAACTGGTGTGATCAGCATTGTGAGCAAGGGCTGTATTTTCAATCCATCGATCAGGATGACTTTCAAGTACAACCATCGACTTCTCCGTAGTTTCTTTTGCAGAATTCCTTCACCAGGATTTGTGCTACACGCTGTGATCGCCGCCTCAGGCCGAGGACGTATCGGCTATGATGAGATATGAACACGGGTCTATCAATATTTCAGATCAGAGGCGGATTACATTATATATAAATATAGTTTTCAGGTGTGCTATGTTTATGGTATGAAGTGCTCAAATCAGAGATAGGATGTTTGTAAATACAAAAATGAACATTAAAGTCAACACTCAGAAGCGACAGGATTTTTCATCCTAGACGGAACCTGGAATTGGGTTAGATGTTTGCAGCGGGACGTTAGAGATTTCTTACAAACAACATTCAGGTGCACAAGAGGGAATTCCAACAAAGTAATGGTGTCGATTTTGAAAAAAATACTGTTCGATAGGTGAAACCAAGCGTTGTATAAGAGTGTTATATTAGTAACAGTCTTTGATAGAGTTTTGCTGGTGGCCTGACGATTGCGTCTAGCATGAAACAGCCTGTCGCCTCTGAGTGTTGACTTCAGTGTTACACACACACACACACACACACACACACACACACATATATATATATATATATATATATATATATATATATATATATATATATATATATATATATTTATCCACATAGAATTGTGCAGTATCACAGCTCATCAGTTTGGATAAGTATCAATTGCTACAAGCCGGTATCGAAACCGATCATTCGGCTTTCCAACCCTTAGAATATCGGCGCTCTGAAAGTAAAGGGAAATTTTAACGTATTATATACGAATATTTAACACGCCAGCAGCAAGAGTGCTCAATTGATTAATGAAGAGCGGTGATATACGTAAACGCAACTGACATGAAAGAAAATACGTAAATGTGGTGTATTAATGAATTTCTTGACGCAGAAAAAGTTTTACTATTGGCATGCATTGAAAATTACTGCAGATTCCTGCCGATGAAACTTTGGATTTAAGCACAGGTTCTAGAAAGCAAGTCTTTTGCGACGGGATGTTAGAGTTTTTTTCTGACAAACAATTTTCGGGTGCAATTCCAAGAAAATATACTGTTCGGTAAGTGAAACCAACCGTTCTATAAGAGTGTTTTTTTAGCCACTATGTATATTACAGATTTCCTGGAGAGTCTCGAATATAGACGTTTCATCGATTTTCGGCCTCATATTAAAGTTATTCTTATTAAGAGAATGCACTTCTTATTTCAATCAAAACAATTATCGAAATTGCATTTTAACTCATTTGTTTTGTTATTCTAAAAATTTTATAAATTTGATTCCGATGGAAAGATTTTTCATAGATACAGTTCGTTAGAAAATCTTTTCTGTTCTTGTAGGAATACGCGGAGACTAGTTGATTCCTGTATCTTCGGATAAGCATGCAGTCCTCCATGTAATAAAATGAATTCAGTTTTGTATTTCCAGTGGACAGTATGATAAGCAAATATAAATGGATATAAATCCGACAGAATGAAGAAAATATCTGGAAAAACAAAACAAAAATCCTTAAAATGCGATTATGTTGTTTTAATATGAATGAAATGTCGACGTCTGACGTTTCGGTTTAATAACCTTCTTCAGGACAATATTCATTAAAAATACAATTAACATAATCAGTATAACACGACGAAAACGATGGGACATGTCAGTAAGAATTTTCTTTTCAGCGTATTTCTCTGTTTGGAATATAACCAAAGCTCACAAGTGGTTAAGTCTCGTGAATAAGGTGGATGGCGAATTTTTGTAATTTTTTCTTAACCAGGTCCTCGAAAACAGCCGGCTCATATCCTCATTACCAATGCCTATGTTTAGAATCCCTTCATGGCATTATTGACTGGAATTTTAACGAACTTCAATAAAAGGGATTGTTTTCTTTTTCTGCGACCGTAGCATTTATTCTTTGAAAAGATTATGATTTGGCATTTTTATTTATTTATGCTATCAATGAATATGGAATAAAAAAATAATTAGATTATTTAATTTTACCTATGATCCCAAATATGACAACAAAGCAAAAGAGAGATTGTCGTTATCGGAAAATACATTTTAAATGAAGGAACCTGTTTCGAGTGATTTTCATATTTTCATAACAACGTTCAATTCAACTTTAGAGCAATTAAGAATGTTAAAATAAAATATGCTAAATAATGCTTTCCGCGTAACAAAAAACCTAAAAATATTCGAAATATATTTTGAAAAAACATATCTTCCAGCGTCTGTATACTTTGATGTTAGCCTTGAATAAAATTTAAGCCAAAACTTTCTGGGCATTATTTCTCTGTAAGTTTCAGTATTTTAACTTCCAGAAAATATTCCTCTTTTGAAACAACACGTGACCGAAGACTGGTGCAAAATAGTTTGTTCAAAGGTGGAATGCAATATATTGTAGGTCAAGTTGCTTGTTTGGTTGATTTTGTTTAGTGGCATATCAACCTTTATACGTTATTCCATGCCGAAATGTAAATAATTTGAATATTCTTATGGTTTCAACTAAATATAAATTTGAAGGCAATTGTATACCTTCAACTAGAGATAAAATGTATAGCTAATCATGTTGCTTTAAAAAATTATTTTTTATTTTATCTTTTTACACTGAGAGTAATCCTTTACAAACCCCGGGAGCCATTTTACGTGAGGAGGCCATTTGTTTGTATGTATTATATTGCAGTTATTTTTAAATATTTTTTATTTGCTGTTATTTTTTCAAGGACACATGGCACAGTGGATAAAGGGATTAGTTAGATCCAGTGACAGGACCCAAAGATTGTGAGTTCAATACCCGTTTAATGCAGAAGATAACTGATAACTTGTATCCATTAAACATGGCACTAGAACAGTCTACCCCAGTGAGCGAGATTAAGGGTTCAGTACAACATTCCAACAACCAGAAGAAGGCCGGAGCGTACAATATCCGAAAGGTTGTAATAAATATGGCGACAAAGATGAGAAAAATAGTCCAAATAATGTAAGTAATATACAGTGGTTTTTACGTAAAATTTTAAAGTTACAGGTATATGACTTTCTGATGTTACCTCAAATATGACAGACAATAGAAAAAGTAATAATGATCACGCTGGCTTCTTTTTCGATTTACTTACACGTCTGAATTCTCTTATTTAGGGATTTTAATGATCTAAGATTATGTATACCTCCAGTGGCCAGTCTGCTGAATGTTGGTAGGTTTTATCGAAACGCCATGTCTAAAAGAGTTTCTCCGCGTTCATTACTGTGACTTAGTGTCTGCAGAACCATCGGCTGCTTGCAAACTGGATTAAAATGTAGATTGGTTTTCTTGCTCTTCTTTATGGGATGAAATTATCATGGTCACTTCTTTAACAAATTGGCCATGTTGAGATTCAAACGCAGACATTCTAGCAACTTGATCACAAGCCCATATAATATGTTGATCTATAATGTTGATATTGAAAATGAAAAGAAAATCTATTTACTTAATGAACTGAACAAATATACACATCGACATATTGTTACTTAAGAAATAGCTTCGAGCAATGGGCATTATTATTATATTTTTGGTGATGCATCTTTTTCCGTTTTATTTGACAATGGAACAAACGCATTTAGACATTGACGATATTCAATCTCTTGTCAGATATGCGTAATATAATGAAAGTCCAAGATAAATTAGTAAATGGTAATTATACAAACAAGAATGTGTTTTTGGCAGCAACCAATCGATTATATTTGCTAATTATGATTTATATAAACAGACTGAAATAGATAGATAGATAGATAGATAGATAGATAGATAGATAGATAGATAACAACAGACTGAGACAGTTAGATAGATACGAACAAACTGAGTTAGATAGATAGATAGATAGACACGAACAGACTGAGATAGGTAGATTGATTCGAACAGACTGAGATAGATAGATAGATAGATAGAAACGAACAGACTGAAATAGATAGATAGATAGATAGATAGATAGATAGATAGATAGATAGATAGATACGAACAGACTGAGATAGATAGATAGATATGAAAAGACTGAGATAAATAGATAGATACGAACGGACTGAGATAGATAGATAGATAGTTTAAAACAAAAAATATGTAGGTTCTTCATAGGTAACAAATTACAATCAAGTTGATCTGAAAGATCTTTACCTACGACGTATTGAATGTCATAGTTTTTACTTATCTCGTTCTTACAGCGCCGTGACAAACTAATTCTATTTGAAGAGACGGAAAACAATGAATTGAATATATATATATATATATATATATATATATATATATATATATATATATATATATCTGTATGTATGTATGTATATATGTATGTATGTATATAATATAATACACACACATATATATATATAAATATTATATATATATATATATATATATATATATATATATATATATATATATAAAGGGATTCAGCAAACTTTTCTTCCCAGTTTTGTTTCATCTCAAAAAGTGTAAATACAGTTTTAATCGTTATCACCTTTCCTGTTACTTCCTGTTCGTTTTATTATTATCTCTCCTTAATAGTGTTTTTTTTTCATATTTAATTATACTCAGTAACACACTTATGCATTAGCGGCTTTATTGCGTTTTTTAGAGTGAAACAATTATATGGATAATCGAGCGAATAAAAGGAAAATAAATTCAAGACAACACCTTGGTTTATAAGTTTTATTCACTTGCAAATACCCTTGGTAAATATATGGCTTTACCCCTTCTCCATTCAGCTATTATTTAATTAGTAAGACTTGTATCCATAAAAAAATGTTACAATCTAAAAATATTGGCTTGCTTAAAATAAACAGCAAAGTGTTGATAATAACGTAGAAAGCGAATCAATCAATCAATCTTAGTACTTCTCAGTTATTTCTTGCTTTGTCCACACGGAGTTCAAGTATTCACTGCTCTGCCCAGATAATAATAAACAAAAACTTAAAATTCCAGAATCCCTTTATATCAGAGTATAGCGCCCAAAATTAAATTAAGTCAACAACGATTATAGTAACAAAGTTTAAAATATTTATAGCAGCAAAGTTTAAAAAAATGCTAAATTATAGTTGATCAAATACAATTAGAAAATTTTGTGAAATCGTATCTATACTCGAAAAAATCACATGAGGTAACTCTCTTGAATAACAGGTAAATATTTTGAATTTTACGTTGTTCATGTACACCTATCCATAGAAATTAAATCCCTGAATATGATCTCAGACCATACGGAAAGTACTTGGCAAAATAAAAATTATCAGAAAGCGAATTTTGAAAATTTTCTTCACCAATTTTAAACATCTAACAAGAATTTAATTAGTGATATTGAAAGGAGTATATATATATATATATATATATATATATATATATATATATATATATATATATATATATTAAGAAGAAGATAGAAACCGCAAATGTGTTTGCTTGTAACGTGGATCTTTAAAAAGAAAATATTATGCTCTATTTTCCATAATTTTGTTACACGTGTTTCCGGTCTCGCGACCGTCATCAGGCCAAGGGTGGAGATTTTCACATATTATTAAAAATAATTAATATTCTCGATGTGAGACATTCTCTTTTTTGTGTGTTAGTTACCCAAATGTCTTTCTTGAACTGGCAGTGAAAGGTTCTGCTTAAAGGGTTATAAAAGATTAAATTGTTCCGAGAAATGGTGAAGGAGTTATCGCCATTCTTATCTTTTAATGACTCCTGTGTGTTCTTAGATCTATTTCCATTTTCGTGTGTTTTTGTCAGCATGCGTGTATATATGTATATCCCTCTCCATACACAAACACACACACAGACACACACTGTTTCACGACATACAAACACATATATACACGCACACAAAAACACACATACACACACATATATATATTTATATGTATACACAAACACACACAAACATATACATATATATATACATTATATTTATATATATATATATATATATATATATATATCTTACTTATTATAAAACGCAGATTGTGTGTGTGTGTGTGTGTGTGTGTCTGTAACGTTTATATATTGGATTGAATTTCCTACATTTTTTAGCCGATTTCAACAAAACTTCACAGGACTACATAAAATTACCTTGTGGTGGTTCTAACGGCGCCGAAAATGGGAAAAACACAGTTGTTTTTTTAACAAAATCAATTTGAAAACACGATTAAGACACATCGTGAGAATGAAAGGGGGACAACTCACCCACGAAAATGTAAACAAAAGAGCATAGCATGAAGAAAAAAAAAGCCGAACTTGACGAAAACAAAATTTTATCGTCTAATGTTCATATTCTTATTAAAGAGGTAAGATCAAAGTATTTTGGGGGCATTTTTTTACATTTTTTAATCGTTCCTAGCACGTCTGAAATTTTCGTTAAAAATATTGTTTTTTTTTTGGTCAAAAAAAAGGACAGATAATCAATCATTTTCAATCATTTTTTTTCGATTTGATAAAAAAGATTAAAATCTGACTTTGATATTCTTTTAAAAATCAATTATCATTTTTTCAAAACTGATTTTAATAAAAACAGAAATTATACTGTTTATTTAAAATATTTTGAACCAAGCTTAACTTAGCTTCTGCGCCGAAAAAATGTAATTTGAAAATAAAACAAAGCAGGTCATAACCTTTCGCGTCGCTTGACGATTGACGAAAGGCACATTCATGACGTTTAGATAACTTACGGGAGGATAATTCTTTCTACGGATGGAAGGAAGTGAAATTATTTAAGTGAACAAATTATTTACCTCGTTACTTTTAAGGAAAACTTTCAGCGCTCTAATTTTTTTTTTTTTTTTTTTTTTTTGTACTTAGCTTTCATTTTACGTTTACGATGCTTTATGGAAAATATAAAGAAATTAAAAATAAGACTGTTAATAGTGAGATTAAATTTCATAAGAAAAAGGTATCTAATTAATTTAGGTACCTTTCTTATGAAATTTTATCAGAAGTGTACATAAAATACTATACTTTTATGTACATTTATTACATTTTACTGTGTTATTTGTATTTCCATTCATTTTATTATTAATTTTAATATTTCATTTATGGAAAAATGTCATAACTGAGATTAATATAAAAATAAGATCATATAAATTAAAGTTTAGCAGTAGTTAAATTTCATAAGATGATACTGTTGCTTGTAGGTACCCTCCTCAGTTGAAATTGAAAACTCAAATTAACTTCTCCATACATGTTTCGCAAAAGTAAAGGGCTTAACAGCGGAGAACAATGCTGAACTCAAATAATGCAACTAAATTGTATTCTGGTTGGTCTTCCGTACTTGATAATTACTGTCCGACTATAAACACAAAAATTACATTAAATTTCTTTCCAAATTAATGTGTGTAAATACAAAAAAACGCGCTAAAAATTATTTATGTTATTTACTACCCCTTGTTGCGACAAAGAGAAACAAGGTTTTTTTAATCAAAATTTAGATTATTCTAAAAAGATGGAAAAATTTTTAAAAATAATTTGAAAAAAATTTTGTCTATCCTCTTCATAAAAACACTAGCATTTTGACGATAAAATCTTGTTTTCATAAACTTTGGCGTCTTTTTCATCAGACTATGCTCTATGTTTTAGCGATTCCGTGGAGTGACTTAGGTTAAAAAAAAAACAGGTTGTTTGTGTGTGTGCTTGTGTGTGTGTGTGTGTGTGTGTGTTCCTTTATATATGGGATCGGATTTCTTACATTTTTCAGCCGATAAAACAAACATCCACTTTTTTTTGGCAGGTAGTATTTCTCATTGTCTTGCAGACTTTTTTCTTTATTTACAATCAGAATGCTTTAAAAATTCCATTTACAAGACAATTGTTTATAATAAAATTCTATTCACCAATCGATAGACTCATAACGATTGTAAACAAAGTTTTTGTTTGAATTTGGGTTTGACCAATTCTTAAAAAAAAAAAAAAAACTAATTAAGACATGCGTGTCCGTCAACCTTAAACAATAATCTTTGTCAATTTTATTTTTCAGTCTTTATGATGGTCGATACTTGATCTATCTCTTACTGTTACATCCCCGGGCAACGCCGGGCTTTACTGCTAGTATATATATATATGTACATATATATAATCGAAACGTAGGCATACGAGCGACAGATCGTATACAAATTACTTTTTTTTTAAACGTTTCAACGCAAGCAAGGCGGGTGTGCTACTAGCACGCAGGGTTTACAGAAAGTTGGAGCAAGTGTAAAAAGGTGTGCAAATGGAAAGGATTAAGAGAAAGACGGGGAACAGATTAAGGCATCTGGAGATGTCGATTGACATTGCATTTGAAGAGTTGGAGATTATAGCTATCAAGGAAGCAAGTAAGAGGAAGGGGTTTCAAAATAAGTAAATGTCAACAAATCCGCTAACAACTGCTTTAATCCACTTGGTTATTGTGTCGATATAATAAAAATAATTATAACTTCTCATCTCAAAAACTCATACAGAATAATTTATAGTATATGGTTGGTTAAACGTTCCGTAATCATTCTATGTACGCCGTAGCTTTTAAAAACCTTGGTACAATATATGTACACATCTATTTTTAATATTTCTTTGCATCGACGTTAATGTGTCTAACTCTGAAAATGATTAATTAGCACTAAATTTGTGTCACGCTGTGTTCGTTCAGGTAAGAGGTTTTAACTAAAATTAATTTCTTCGAGTTCTCTGATGGAAGAATTTTGCCAAATATTTCTATTCCATATCACACGACAAACGGATCTCCCAGTATAAGACTAGGGACCTGTTTTTCTCCTCCCGGGGCCAATGTATTAAGGATGAGGGAGAGAGACTATAGCGATGTCATAGATATTCATGGTTGGGTATAGGAACGATCTTGAACACTAAATCCATATCCTCTTACCGTGTATTCAATGGAATATTTACTTACTGAATTCTTTATTATTTGTTGATTATTATTATAATTGTATTTTCTCTGTTTATGTGTGCATTCGTAGTTTTTTTTTAATTATTTATTTAATTTGCTTATTTATTGATTTATATATTTGTTTATTTTATTTTACTTATATATGTGTTTACTTCATTCTTTTAATATAGCATTCGTACTTATTTTCGAATTTTAAGTAATGTAGTAAAATTTTGTTTTCAGCAGACTGTCACCACGGGATGTTAACCTCAGTGTACACTTGTATATATACAGTGTATGTATATTGTACATACACTCTATCCCTGGTATTGAATACTTTACCGCACATATGTAGCAGAAGTTAAAATTATATTCTATAGTCACTTATAGGTAATCTTTTGTAAAATCACAGTGTTGAAGTTAGCCGTTTCAATACAGAAAACATTAGGAATTTATTCATGGAAATTTAACATTTCTCTCAGTTTAAATTTTAGAATGTTTCTCTTAAAGCACATATTCAAGTAAATAGACTTCTCAAGTTCACTTACTGTTTTCGCTCCTTCTAGTGCTAATGGGAGGGTCCTCCCTAACGTTTTGTTTAATGTAGTGTCGAAAATTAACACCCTCATTATATTGTTACAGGTTGAGTATACTTTATCCGGAATTTCAAAATCCGAGCACCTCCAAAATCCGGAGAATTTTAAGGTGCTGACATGACTTGTCATAAATGAAAAAATTCAGAAAGCACTGAGAACATTCCTAGGTGACGGACAGCTGTTGTAAGTGGCCGAATTTGTCCTGGCTAGGCGGTTTCCAGCACAGCTACCTAGCATATGTTTGGGCCGATTTTGTAAGTTATCGTCAGAGTAACACCTTTATTCGTGGATAACTTAGCAGGTGCTTCGTGCTCAGAATGTCATGCATTTACATATGATTTTGTAATTAGTGATAATCTTTTTTTTGTACACGTAAAGAAAGTACAAAATATTATTTTTACGTGAAATCTTAATTCCGACAAAACTTACATTCAACACAATTTTTAATATTCATAAAATATATTTTGAAATCTACTTTAATCGGGGTCAATGTGTTTGATCAGTTGCTTGATCATATGGATTCATCTAGACATCAATTCTTTTCTCGTGTTAAGCAAGTTAGGGTCATTTAAGAGTTTTAATATAATGAGCTTATCCAAGAAACAGACGTTACATCTGTCTCCCTTTCCATCATATGGTATATCTTTTGAAATTATATTCCAATTAATAGTTGGTTTCTTATCGTTGTTTTTTAATTGTCATACAACAGTAATGTCAGATCTAATGTAGATAGAATTTTAAAAAAAAATAATTGCATTCTTTACGATTCGCCAAAGAAACTGATCAGTATTAGGCCATCTTGAAAAATAATCTGAATGAAGAAGTTGTGTTGCCCTTAAAAACTGAATATAGAGTCTGCCTTATTGTGACATTCTTCGTCTTCAAGCATTAAAGCACCCCGGATCGAACGCTTGTTCCTCTATACAATGTGTGGTGAGGGGAGGGTTCCATCAAAACCGGAAAACACATTTTCTTTAATACGATTTTTCGATTACGTTACGCATAGTTTAATAAATACAAATGGTGAGTCTATTTCCAATACGAAGTGACATCTATAAATGCATTCGAAGCTATATATATATATATATATATATATATATATATATATATATATATATATATATGGCTAATCTGTGGAATTCAGCCCATCGGTTGATATTCTCCAAAAAGTTATATAGTAATGACCGTACTCAGGCACAAGTTGCAGAACTATATATATATATATATATATATATATATATATATATATATATATATATAGATAGATAGATAGATAGATAGACATATGTAAGTAATTCATCGAGTCTAGAAGACACAACAGAATGCAGATAGCATTGTTCGGCCGTTTCGTCCTATATTTTTGACTCATCAGCACTGCGCATCCACTTCCGACAATTGAAACTCGGTGTAACGTCCCTAAACACAGCCTTCGCTCGCTCCTCGCTGCTTCGTTCGGGTGTCGCAGCTCCAAACGTGACGTCCGCCGGTCGCGTCAGTCGTGTTGTCTCGTCCTGTGACGACCAACTGGTTTGGTATCGGTCGCGGCACCCAAATGTGACGTTCTAACCTTTTGGGTGACTCGGATGGGAATCTGGTTAGATTCGATATCAGTCCCGTCGTTCCCAACTCGCTTCCAACGTCTGGTTACCAAAGTAACTGCGTTGATCTCCAGTCTGCCTACCCACGTTGTGAATTGATCTTAGGCAGACGATATCAATCAGTCGTTGGGGCCGTAATGCAAGTTGGGTCCAAGCGGGGGTGGTATCGCACAAATACGTATAAAAGAAATAAAATGATAACTCAAAAGTTCAAGGTATCAAAGAAAAGGATAACAAACTTTATGTCTAATTGTTGGATACATAGGACCGCGTCTATCTCCCGACCCGTTCTATGGATTGTGACACGTTGTTTTCCGTTAGGCGAGTTTTAACACTTCAAGTTGTTTGCTCTTTAAGAAATTATTTTTTTTTGGTGTGTCTTCGGGCGAAAGTCGAAAAAAAACTTATTTTGGTGGTCTGGATCTAAGTCGCTCTTCAAAATAATTGTTCTTGGATTGAAGATGAGTCCGGAAATTGCGCGAATCTTGGTCAGCCGATGTGAGGCCTGCTTCAACTGAGCACTGGAGACTGACTCTGGGAACTGTCTCTCCCGAACTGTCTGATTTTCGCTCGCTGCGACCTTGCTTATATGGACGCCGACCAAAACCGGGGTGGGTTTGTCGGCGCCAGGGTTTCCTCGATAATTCTAAATACATATCCACTTCTCTTATTTTTGGTTAGGAATTTTCCACTTCTTTCCACTTCATTTTTGGGAGCCTTCTCTTACTCCCACCTTCTCACCATACTTCAGAGGGGCGTGAACTGCCCTCCCCACGTCTTCGTAGCAACCTCTCTTACCCATCCTCTAGGTGGGCGGCGACAGCTTCCTCCTTGCGTCACGTGATCACCACTCGGCAAATGATATCCAGCCGTGCGTGTGCGATCCCGCGGGCTTTGTTTCAGGGAAAAAAAATATCTTGCTTAAAAAAAAAAAATATCTTTTTCTTTTCCTCTTCTTTCTTTTAATCTCAGTTCACATTTTCTCTGTCCGCAAATAGAACAATGCGATCTGTGGTGGTCATAAATCTTGTTCTCACCTGGACTTCGTCAGTCGTCTTATCGCTAATTATCAGAATGGGTGGTCTAGCGAAACACAGTCGACCGTCGTCTCGAGAAAAAAAAATTCCATTGTCCTAGCCGTGTTTGCATTCTTGGTGCCAATTTCTGATAACATAGTTCTTTTACCGCAGCCAAAGATGTCTTGTCAAAAAAAAAAAAAAAACGGTCAGACGTTACTTCGTGTGCGTCTTGGCAGACGACACAGTTAATTTTTCATATCTATCCAAAGCCCTGTATTTCACCTGTTCTTTGTCAGTTATCAAAATAACATTTTCAATTGGAGTTTTTCTTGGCTAGTCGGTCTGTGGTCTGCTAATTAGATGTTTTCCGCATTGAGCTGATCTTATCTATCCAAAGCCCTGTATTTCACCTGTTCTTTGTCAATTATCAAAATAACATTTTCAATTGGAGTTTTTCTTGGCTAGTCGGTCTGTGGTCTGCTAATTAGATGTTTTCCACATTGAGCTGCTCTTATCTATCCAAAGCCCTGATAACACAAGTTGTTGACAGTACACAATCGATTCCCCCATCCACCTAGAATCCTTCTGCTATTGTAATGACATCCACGATTGGGTCTCGCCTCTCTTTCCTTTTCTTTCCTTTCTCTTTTTCCTTTCTTTTCTTTTTTTCCCTGGTAAATGGTGCCAATCGGACAGCTACGTTATCAGGCAAACCTCATACTAACGGGCCTCGGTGACGAAAAGGTAGCGAATCAGACTCAATATACCGCCGCTCGATCACATATTCCGTGGTGGAACTCATCCGAGTTTCTCCTTACCCATAGACCTGTGGATCCAAGAGCCACGACTACTATCACCAAGCCCCTCCATCCAGAGCATTTAAAATCGTTTCAAGCAAGAATATACACGTGATAATATTTGTTAGGAGGAATTGAGATAATTATAATTAATTCATCAAGTCTAGAAGAAACCTCAACAGAATGCAGAAAGCATTGGACAGTACTTTCGTTCTATATTTGAGACTCATGAGCAGTGCGCATCCACTACCGAGAATTGAAACCCGGACAGTTACGTTATCAGTCGATGCGCACTGATAATGAATCCCAAATATAGAACGAAACGGCTGTCTAGTGTTTTCTACATTCAGTTGAGGTTTTTTCTAGACTGGATGAATTACTTAATAACCCTCCTAATAATTTTTTATCACACCCACATACACACATCCATAAAATATATATATATATATATATATATATATATATATATATATATATATATATATATATATATATATATATATATATGTATGAATATATATACAAATATATATATATATATATATATATATACATATATATGTGTGTGTGCATATATATATATATATATATATATATATATTTAAATACTTGATTTGATTGCATCAGTCAATGTTTTCTCGACAAAACTGGTCATATCCAAACAAAGCATTCTTTTATAATTTAATTATATTAAAATGGTAAATATACTATGATTTTTTATTTCCATTCTTATAGGTATTGAACATAAATTATTTCGTGCCGAAAGATTATTTTTTAAACTATATCCGCGAGTTCGAGGTTATTTTAAATATATACATATGATTATGTTTACATTATGAAAAGTTTCATATATCATATGAAAGAGATAAAGACAGCAAATTAATGAAATTGCCACGAGCCTCTTCAGATATTAATCCAATAGAAGACGTGTAGTCCGTTCATAAATGCGATATATATGAGAATGGAAAACAATATTCAAGAAAAAAATAACCGAGCAGCAAAAAAAAAAACAGTATTAATAATGTGCGATTCGAAAGAGTAGAAAAAATTCGATATCGTTTGGATTCATTTGTAAATAAATATTTACAATGCAATTTTTTTCATAATAAAACTTGCCACCCTCACCTAAAAGTAAACAATTATTTGTTATCTATACTCTAATATGTATACTACTATAAGATGAAACTCATTGAACGTAAATAATAATAATACTACGTAAAATGTTCAAAACATACGCTATTTACATAGTTAGGCCTATTGTCCGCATACTTATTTTAATATTCACGACATTTCGGTCGTTGTATATTCCGGCCTTCTTCAGGTGATATAAGTTGGAATTTTTAATTGAAACCTTTATTTCGTCCACTGGGGTAATTTTATCTAATTTCACGTGCTGTGCCCTTTTTCTGGACATCTTATTTTCAGATATTTCCCTTTAGTAACACAATTCTCCAATTTTTTTTTTTTTGGTTCTGCTGCGGATTGGTATTGAACTCACAACTCTTTGGTTCAAATCCCTGGATAACTTCAACTAATGTTTTTATCCACTGGGCCATGTGTTACTCGAACAATCTAGTCCGGTGAACCAAATAAAATGTACGGTTCGAAATTTCAACATATATCAACTGAAGAAGGCCGGAGCGTACAATGGCCGAAGCGTCGTGAATATGACAATAAAGATGAGGACAACATTTCGAACAAAGTAAATAATGAAATATTTACAATACCTCATCTCCGAAATATAAAGAGTTAATAGCATTTGTTTTGTTTTAAACATTGACTTTCATAATAACATATAATATATGATATATGCATAGGACTTCATTAACCTATAACCTGTCATAAGCCTCATTTGGGGATCTGTTAAAATTTAACTCACTACATGTTATTTCTTGTATTTACATTGAATTGCTTGCATATATTGCATTTTCAGAAGTATATTTTACAACACTGAGTCTTTAAAGTTTTTATTATTAGCCGTAAGACACATTCTGTCGTAATTTTACATTTCACGAGTAGAAAATTAATGACTATTTTGAAAAGTATTTTTTTATTATTTCTAATCAGTATTATTTTTTGATGTTTTATAAACATATATATTTGATGTTCTAGTTTCTATAAAAATGACAATGGTAACTACTGAAATTAAACATAAGGAATAAATAAATTCCTAAGACACCTGTCTAGGCCAAAAATGTGCATAAAAAAATGTGGCAGTGAATGGGTTAAAATCGATATACTTTTTTTTAGTAAGATAACAGCAATATGTAATCTGTAACACTAGTACAACTATTAAAAATTGTTAAACGTATACTAGAGAGTAGTGAATCGGATGAAAATGATGTTCCTGTTGATAAGATTGCACATGCGCATGAATGAGAAGGGATATATATATATATATATATATATATATATATATATATATATATATATATATATATATATATATAATAAAAAATATATATAATTGCATATGTATGTGTGTATTTACCACTAATATTATCTTTAAAGAAAACAAGTGATCAACTGTTACATTTAATTACAGATTCAATCAACAATGTATTTTCCCTGATTATCTATGACTTCCTTCCATCTATTAACAAGCTTACTAATTCCATTATTGTAAAATTATTTTGGCTTTGATTCGAAGGACTCACAAATGTCAGTTTTACCCTCTTCCTGTGTTACAAAAGCTGTTTCTTCCAAATGATTCTGTAAGCTACGAAACAAATGGTAGTCTGAAGGAGCAAGTTCGGGAGAATAAGGTGGATGAGGAATTTTCTCCCAACCAAGTGCTTCGATCTTTTGTAACGTGATTCTTGCTGCGTGGGGTCACGCATTGTCCTGATTAACTAGAGCAGGTCTTTTTTTCCGCAAATCTTGGTTCAAACGCTCTAATTGCTGACAGCATATTTGAGCATTAATTGTTGCATTAGGTAGTAAGAATTCAAAGTGGATTATTCCTTGGTGATCCCACCAGATTGAGAGAAGAATATTTTGCTCATGAAGTTCCCTTCTAGGCTGTGGCTGGGGTCCTTCCTCTTTACCAAGCCATTGTCTACGACGCTTAACATAAAAGTTCCATTTTTCGTCGCCAGTCACGAGTCTATCCAAAAAAAGGTGAAACAAGTTGGCGAGAATGGAGAGAAGGGCAGATGTCAACTCAGGATTTGAGGTTGTTTTCAGGTAATTCATGAGGCACCCATTTTTCAAATTTAGGAACTTTTCCAAGTTGTTGAAGATGACGATGAACAGTTGTATGGTTTTAACTGAGAACCACTGCCAATTCCTCAACTGATAAAGCAGGATTTTCTTCAAGGGCTGCTTCATGAAGCTTTTCATCAAACTCAACTGGACATCCGGTTCGATCTTCACATACAAGAGTGAAATCTCCACCTCTGAATTTTGCAAACCATCTTCTGCAAGTTCTTTCATTCACACATTCCTCCCCATAAACTGAGTGAATGTTTCTAGCCGCTTCGGCTGCTGAGTTTCCTTTCTTGTACTCATAAAGCATTATGTGCCTCAAACGATTCTTGGGCACTTCCATGTTAGCAGGGTTTTAATGAAACAAATTTTAATTTCATTGTTCTCTGAAATAAAATTTGATTAGTTTAATTGCATCTAAACATAAAAATAATGTTCAGCTCCATTAGACATTATAAAATACTCTTTAAATTTCTTTCATTTTAACAAAAAGTCAAAATTCGGACAGAACTTATGGGATGACCTGATATATTTGATAAAACAATAATTTCAGGCCGACCTGTGTATTTCGAAAATGACCCCCAATAAAATTAATGTGCATTTTTCGAGACTAATTAGTATCTTACTTATGACTAGAATTATTTTCTCCACTTGAAGTTTTATCGTCAAACCATTTAATAGTTATTAATTCTATTTATATATTTTCTGTCTCAGCTGTAGCGTTAAGGGAGGTAAATCAACTTCAGTTAATAAATTTGTGAGGGAATATTTAACTTAGTCTTGTTAATATTCTTTACAAATAAAATTTGTATCTGCATTTAGACAAAATTACTTCAAGAGCCAAATGAACCATTTAATTAATCAAATCCTTTACTCCTACGTTTCTGAAATTGCAATATTATTTGTTCAAGACTTTCACGTGAAGCACTCTGATAGCTTTGTCTCTTAAGTGTTCGTCTTTCTTTAAATAGGCTTCGTTCTCGGTCTCTTTCTTGTTCTTGTTGCTAATCTATTTTCTCCCGAGAGATATTTCCATTTGATTATTATATTAAATACAGAAATTTTTTAGCATGAAAACTTACTGAGCAAAAAACGATTTATATAAAACCAGAAGCAATCAATGAATCTGATACCACTGAATGTTTTAAAATATATATATATATATAAGTAACGGTTTAATTAAACGATTCGTTGGCCTCTATTTTAGTTGTGAATTTTTTATCCCCACTTTATTGAAATTCAATACATTGTTTCAAGATTTTTATTTCATTGCATCTCACGATTAATATTTTTTTTAACAATTGCCATCATTTTGACGTCACGATTACACATGTATATACAATAATAATCATTATAATAACGAAACTAACCCACTACGGCTTCCTTAAAATGTTATCTCTTTTTTCCATAATGTCTGGCAGATTTTAACTTTTACGTAACAGCTTCTCCAAAATATTTGACGTCATGCAATAAAGAGGTAAATTGATTCAGTTGAATAGTTTGGTAGGGATTAATTAAGCCACTGATTTATGAAAATTATAAATTTTTAAAGACAGAAAGCCTCTCCAAACATTTGGGCTATAACGTAAAGGTGAGGCAAAAGTCGTGTACCATAAGGATTAATTAATTATGTTTTGAATGTTAAATTTGTTTTAATAGTTCCTGTTGAGTTGACAACGAGGTCGCAAGACCTCATGCCCTTCGACTTTTTTTTTCTGTGGGGCCATTGGAATTCAGTTGTTTATCAGATGTGCCCAAGAGATTTTGAGCAACGTAAAGAAAGAATACGAATGCAGTAAAATGTCAGAGGAAACTCTCCGACGTGTTAATGAATCAAACAGGCACACAATTGAAATGTGTTTTGAAAAGGAAGGAGGACATTTTAAACAACACAATTAAATAACTAATAAATACATTTTTTATGCGTAATTATACTTTTAATAATTTATACCAATGGTTCGCGATTTTTGTCTCACCTTTTATCTACAATGTCTACAGTTCTTGAAGAATGTCATTGTGAGATACTTCAAATAACCTAACGATAATATTTTGGGGACCATTTTTAACGATTATTTAAGGAGCAGACAATTTTCGTTTATTAGCTTCATTCTAACAATTAAGTGTGTGACATTTAATTTACAACACAGTATATAATATCAGAATCCAGAGAATACAGGAAGAATTTATTATCCTGGTGGATATTAAATGTAAAATCTGGAAAGAAACGTAATAGTGAATGAACGAGCACGGACTTAGATCTTTCAATAAGAGTGGAGAATAACGGGTCCATTGGTACACAATCAATGATTAGGTAATGACCGATACCTATTTAGAAATATACCTAAGACACATTTGCATATAGAAAAGCCCAGGAGTGAATACAAAGAAAGGTGATAGTGAATGAACGAGCACGGACTTAGATCTTTCAATAAGAGTGGAGAATAACGGGTCCATTGGTACACAATCAATGATTAGGTAATGACCGATACCTATTTAGAAATATACCTAAGACACATTTGCATATACAAAAGCCCAGGAGTGAATACAAAGAAACAGATAACCAAATAATCAGTAAACATTTTAGAAATACTAATAGCAAATGAAAGTGAGAAGAAAGGATTAAAAATCAATTGCATGAAACAGAAGCTACTTTTGTTAGCAAAAGGAATAGCGCATTAAGCTAAGTACGAATTGGAGACAGCAAATCCAGGCAAATACGAAATATTAAATATTTCGGAAGTGTTTTAACAGGTGATAAATGTGACACTGAAATCCGAAGTACATTTAAATATCAAAAGACTCTTTCCAAAGCGATGCAAATTACAAAGAAGCAGGAAAAATCGTTGGAGACAAAAGGAGATTGTGCTGAACTGTTATGTGATATTCTACCTTCTATACGACAGAAATAATTAGACATTCTTATTACAAGTGCTCGGTGGATAAATGGATAGCGACTCGGATTGAGGAATCGGAGAGCCGTTTTCAAATCCCACTCATATCAATTTTTATTACGTGCTGATACCCTTGGGCAAGGTATGAATCTTCTAACCCCCAGCTATGGGTAATTATCTTTGGATCGCAACTGTTCTACAGCAAAAAGAAATGGCAACATTTTTCCTACTATTGCGGGAAAAATTGCCTTGTATCTTTCGATACATAATTGCCTAAGCGTGTATCACGCATAGAATTTAACTGAATGAATATCGAGGCAGCATAAATGTGGTTCTAAAGAAAGATGGCAGGAGTACTAGAGCGTGTAAGCAGGAAGAAATTGATGACACATTTATATAGAGAATCAGATAGAGTCACATGATGGTAAAACTAAAACTGGCGAATATGAAGGCAAGAGAGGAAAGAACTGAATATCCTAATTAACGAGATCGTGTAAATAGTTGCCAGAAAAAGGTGTAGGGGGCATAACTTACTAAAAAGTACAAAGGGCAGAAATGTTGTGGCGAGCCACGCTTACCACATCTTGGAGGAATACGGCGCTAAGAAGAACATGTCCAAACACCGACTTTGAGAGCGATCGTCTCCTAGTCGTCAATAAACTATGGGTACATACGAAAATTTAAGAAGCCAAAAATAACACCAAATAAACAGACTTTGAAACGACTCAGATGATATATGCTGGTTTAGGTAAATACTGTCATAAATACAGAGAAGAAAACTTTAATGGATCTAGTGTCATTTGTAAAGGAGATCGCCGTAAATCTCAAGTGGGAAAAAATAAGATAAGGCAAAGTGTATGACAAATGAAATTCTGGAAGAAATTAAAGATAATGTCAAGGAATATCAAAGAATATATGAGTTATGTAAAAATGTTTGAAACGAATGAATGTTATAAAATCATCAAGAAGTAAGTAGTAATAGGAACACTCAGAACACAAGCACAGCAGGTATAAAAAGAGAAAAAAAAATGGCTCACTTCAGGAGGATGCATAAAATCTTAAAAGCAAACACTCACAAGAAATAAAATAGAGTAATTCTTCATTTAACGACTTATATATTTAACAATACCCCGAACTTACGAACAGCTATAAAATCTCACAAAATAAAAATGAAACAAATTTAAACTAACAATTTTGTATGGTAAGTTTTACAAAAATTGATATGATTGCTTCGAAAGTAAATCAATTGAAAGCAAATTGAATAAATAACGTGAACAATAAATAAAACTTTCCTAATATTGCACTTACAATATGTAAACTGAATATGTATACAAAAATATACAGAACATAGAAGCTGGTCTACAAATCTGCTGTACTGTGCAAACATTTAAAAATACATTAGAAATGTTACAGATGCTGAAGAATGGATATTAAAGGTATCTGAAACCGGTTGACACAAACCAATTACACGCATAGAATGCCGGAGATACCGGCCAGATACAATTTCTCACTTAGCGGAAAATTCGCCGGAACGGAACAGGGTCGTTGAGTAGTCTGTATACTGAAAATATAGAATGAATGTATCAAAACAGACGAACATAAAAATCCATAAAAACATGGCAGGAACCTGTATTATTAAAATCCGTTGAAAGATCGGAATTGGCCGAGATGAACGGAAACAAACCAACAGTAGCAGATGGAATTATAATAGATAAACTCTCAAAAGCGTCGCCGATCGATAAGCTTAAAGTTTGAATAATGTGTGGAGGTGCGACTAGCATAATAGACTGCAGATCTAAATAAGAAGTTGGAGAGCCGAGTATATATATATATATATATATATATATATATATAGATATATAGATAGATAGAGACACTTAGTTATTTAAAATAAATGTAATTCTGCGTACATTGAAGGCGACATCCTGAGGAGGGAGTCAGTTTCAAGAAAAAAAAAAAAAACACAGACCCCTAGACAGGTTGCCACCAAAGTCTATAGAACTCAATCTGTTCATATATTTTCCTGTTGGGAAGAGAGGAAGGTCTTTCCCAAGGGTAAATGCACGTAAGTGAATGCAAAGGATCCAACTGGAATATGAACTCGGCTCACCGATTCCTCAATCCGAGTATTTATGTATAATTTAGTCCGAGGAATTCATAGAGAATGAAATGCATAACATTATTTCTTTCAATTTTGCCACTGACTTTCCTCATATATATATATATATATATATATATATATATATATATATATATATATATATATATAATTCATACAAAAGTTAATAACTATACACTGAATGGCAAAATACAGGGTTTGAGTTTTGTGTAGCAATCATCAGGTGGAAATATGATTTACTACTCAGGATTGTTATTCTCAGGAGTGTTGTATACGGTATGTGAAAACCTTTAGCCATTCCACTATTTCCTTATATATATATATATATATATATATATATATATATGTGTGTGTGTGTGTGTGTGTGTGTGTGTGTGTGTGTGTGTGTGTGTGGGGGTGTCTGTGCGCGCGCCTGTTGGATATAATATAGACAGATGATTGATGAGGCCATCTATCAAATTATACTGTATTTTCCGAGCCGAGCATTTCACAGATGTCTCGATGTTGCACCTCGAAATAAAGGAATTCACTTTCTTTCAATTTATACTTTGACATTAATATTCACCTCAACATGTATGATCTATAGAGAGACCATGGATCAAGTGCAATGGCATGCAATAAGATTATGTTGTGTAATATAAATGCTTTATCATCATTAGACTAGGAAGCTGTTAACATAGATAGATAGATAGATAGATAGATAGATAGATAGATAGATAGATAGATAGATAGATAGATGCAAGTGATTACAAAATGCAAGAGCAAGGTAGTTCTGAAAAGTTACTACATTCATTTACATAAGATATGTTTATGTCTTAATATTCTTGTTTATATATATATATATATATATATGAAATGCGCTCTGTAGTAATTATGAACAAATATGCACGGGCTTCGTTATAGCCATTTTAAAAATTAACAATTAAGAATAATATGAATATAAAGGAGTTAACTTAATTTATATTTTCTTATTATTAATTTTTTTATATACTCAAAACTGCATTTAAAAAAAAAGATTACATCAGGTCATCCCATAAGTTCTGTCCGAATTTTGAATAAAAAAAGCAAGTGATCAAATGTTACATTTAACTACAGATTCAATCAACAATGTATTTTCCCTGATTATCTATGATTTCCTTCCATCTATTAACAAGCTTACTAATTCTATTACTGTAAAATTCTTTTGGTTTTTATTCGAAGAACTCACAAATGTCAGTTTTAACCTCTTCCTGTGTTACAAAAGCTGTTTCTTCCAAATGATTCTGTAAGCTACGAAACAAATGGTAGTCTGAAGGAGCAAGTTCGGGAGTATGAGGTGGATGAGGAATTTTTCCCAACCAAGTTCTTCGATCTTTTGTAACGTGATTCTTGGTGTTTGGAGTCGCACATTGTCCTGATGAAACATCACCTCTTTTCGATTCACTAGAGCAGGTCTTTTTTTTTTGCTCAATGCTTGGTTCAAACGCTCTAATTCATGACAGTATATTTGAGCATTAATTGGTGCATTAGGTGGTAAAAATTCAAAGTGGATTATTCCTTGGAGATCCCACCAGATTGAAAGAACATTTTGCCCATGGAGTTCCCTTCTCGGCTGTAGATGGGGTACTTCCCCATTACCAAGCCACTGTCTACGACGCTTAACATTTCGATAATAGGTCTATTTTTCGTCGCCAGTCACAAGTCTATCCAAAAAGGGTGAAACAATTTGGAGAGAATGGAGAGAAGAGCAGATGTCAACTCGGGATTTCAGGTTGTTTTCAGACATTTCATGAGGCACCCATTTTCCAAGTTTAGGAACTTTTCCAAGCTGTTGAAGATGACGATGAATAGTTGTATGGTTTGAACTGAGAAACACTGCCAATTCCTCAACTGAGAAAGCAGGATTTTCTTCAAGAGCTGCTTCAAGAAGCTTTTCATCAAACTCAACTGGACGTCCGGTTCGATCTTCATCTTCAAGGGTGAAATCTACACCTCTGAATTTTGCAAACCAACTTCTGAAAGTTCTTTCATTCAAACATTCCCCTCCATAAACTGAGTGAATGTTTCTAGCCGCTTCGGCTGCCGAGTTTCCTTTCTTGAACACCTAAAGTATTATGTGCCTTAAATGATTCTTGGGTACTTCCATGTTTGCAGGGTTTTAATCAAACAAAATGTAATTTTATTGGTCTGTGAAATAAAATTTGATCAGTTTAAATGCATCTAAACATAAAAATAGTGTTCAGCTCCATTAGACATTATAAAATACTCTTTAAATTTCGTTTATTTAAAAAAAGTTAAAATTCGGACAGAACTTATGGGATGACCTGGTATGTTTTTACAATTTGAGTAACGCAAAGCATTGCTTTTGTAGGCATTTTTACACAAAGTTTTAAAACAATGTTTTCCCGACAAAGATTTAAAATGCCAATAAAACCAATATTTTGGGATACTAAAATTATTTTTTTTTTTTACAAAATTGCAGTTTGAGAATTTTTAATTATTAATAAAAATATAAATTGATTTTTCCCCCTTCTATATTCTTTACAGTTAATTTTTACATTGTCGATAACGGAACATATTTCACGTACATTTACACAAAAAATCACAACTATGAATTACATTAATTATTTTGTCTTAGGAATTTAACCCCTGGTGGATGATCTTGGCTGAGATTTAAAGTGGTCGGGAAAATATAAAAATTAACGTAAAATATGGCTTCTTCCTTGTTTAGTTTAATAAACAATATTAAAAAAAATTAAATTTGAAATTAAAAAAAAAAAAAAAATTCTTGACGTAACTTCCAACTTCACGGGCATGTGTAAGTTACTTCAACATAAGCATTATTTCATCCTGACGAAGTCGCGAAAGACGAAACTCGTCACGCTAAAATTCTTTCCACTTTGTCATGTATATTTTCCCTAAAACTCTTCTTGATATATAAAACTTTATACATCGTTTTACATAATATACTCACAAGCACACAGCCGCACACACACAGACGAACAAACTCACACACGCACACACACATAGTTGGATATTTGGCCTTGTATTGGGTATAACGATGATATATATTTTTATAGAGGTTTATATGGATATTTATATATATATATTGGTGTGAAAACCCTAAACAAAATTTATATAAAAAATATATATTTTTTTTTAGACCACACACACTTAGTTTTTGAAAATAAATGTAATTCTACATTGAAGGCAACATCCTGGGGAGCCATCTTTCATGAAATAATCTATCTCCTCATTTGCCATCAAAGTATATTTGTTATCTTTTTATAAAGCGATGGATGTCAGGTCTTTTTTGTTATGTAATTAAATGCGAGCGATCCAACGTGAGTTTCTCTCAATCAAGCTATCCCATAGTATTCTATTCCTTTCTTTATCTCCCTTCATATTTGTATCTGTTTATAAAGCGATGGACGATGGATTTCTCTTTGGACATACGAGGACTGTCACGATTTTATGAGATTACATTCATCATCTATATTCATAACCACGTCTACATTAACCTCTCACCATATTACTAATTGAAATCGCTGCCGCGTCAATGAGATTTCAACGTGGCGATGAAACATTTCACCGCAGACATGGCAACCGTTTAGTATCTTTTAAAGTGCTATATAATTAACATATTTCGCGACTCGGTAATTTTAGTTTGTATAAACAATCATATATTGCTTTTTAGATTCCATAACATAATTCCTATAAGTATATAATTTATATACGTGAGTTTATCTGGTGGTGAGGTAAGGCAGCATTTCCTGTATGTTAGGACAGACATCTGAAATGAGAACCCGATAATTTTATGTCTCTTGAATTATGGCGGGTATAAGTCAACCATCTGTCCTCCTTTACGGCAGCGAATTTTGGACAATCCCCTCAAAGAATCAGAGAAGCTTCGAGGCAACATAGATATGGTTCTACAGAAGGATGTTAAGGATGGCATGGAACGAACATGAGCAACGATGACGCTTTGGTGAGGATGCAAACAAAGAGTAAACTGATAATTAACATCAGGAAGAGGCAGCTGAAAATTCTGAGACACGTAATGAGAAAAGAGGACTTCGAAAATCTGACACTCACAGGTCGAATAGAAGGAAAGAGGGACAAGTGAAATCAATGCGTTCCATACTTAATCGGCCTATGCAAGTAGATGTCAGAACAGGGGCTGAGAGAAATAACAAATGACAAGATTATTGAGATGTACAAAGGACAGGAAGAAGTGGTGGGCAATGACCGCCTACGTTATTTATATGTTGCAACATATAAAAGATGAAGTCAGCCATGACTTTTGAAAAAAAAAAAAGTTTCCTGGATCTAAATGAAGGCCAGAGTGTGCAAGGGTGGAAACGCTGTGAGAAACGACTATAATGAGGAGTAAATAAAAAAGAGTCAGAGTACAATACAAAATATAGATTATACAATTTTATATAATAGAAAAGTTTTGTTAACATGTACTTCTACACAAATGCTAATTTTTGAAATGTATGCCATCTTCAGGTGTCAAGAAATAAGTACATACAAAAGTGTTCGCTTTAGACCATCTCTGTTTACGGAGTCCGTCGACGATCAAGCAAAGTTGAATAGTCCTTTATAAACGCAAATCTTTCACAGACTCTCTATTTATATCTGCTAAGTTTCATATACTAACGTAAAAACGGTTCGTCTAGTCAGATATGGGTATCCACCGACAAAAAGCGTATTTTATTTTCTATTTTTAAATGAATTTATGTAGATTTTTATTTGTGTGTCTATACTTATGTTCTTTTTATTTCATTTTCTAAATACTATCAACACATTTTGTCCAGCTTCAGATTTATTGAGTGTTAGTATTTTCATTTTTTTATTATCAATACATCCAGTTCTGAATTATTTCCACCGTTAAAATGACGGCATAAACAACAAAATGATTTCGACAGGTCTGTATGGCTAGTTTTCTCTACAAGTCCCTAAATATGGGGAGATATATTTGCAAAAACGAAATTAAAATCAGAAAAAAGGATTAGAAACTTCGAAAAATTGTATAAAAACAACAAGGACACTTTTTTTTGTTTTTTTCATCACTTCTAGAGTAACGTAAAATTAATATTCAATTTCATCAAGTAAGTATCTATCTATCTATCTATCTCTCTCTCTCTCTCTATATATATATATATATATATATATATATATATATATATATATATATATATATATATATATTAGGAGGCACGGTGCAATAATGGATTGAGGAATCGGAGAGCCGAGTTCGAATTCCAGTCGAATCCAGTCGAATCCATTACATTCACTTACGTACTAATACCCTTGGGAAAGGTATGAATCCTCTTCATCTCCCTCCAGCTATGGGTAAATTGCAGGACAGACTGGGTTTTATAGCCTTGGATAGCAACTCTTCTAAGAGAAGGAAACTCTAAATTCAAAACCTGCGGAGGGTCGTTTGGGGACCTTGTGGCACGTAGTGCACCAGGTTTCTGTACTCGGCCCTTCAAAATGTGTGAATGGTCCTGCACGAAACCTCCACCATTATAATCAATTCTCACGTGCTGTTGTCGAGCTGTCAGTTTCTTGGGAACTGATCTGCTTGATCCACGTACGTTGGATTCGACGGAAGAGTCGAGCATATATATTAAAACGTACATAAAATTAATTTAAAAAGTTCTCAATACAAAAGGAGAGCAGTAATCATTTATTATAAGTTATTAGATTCGAACATTTAAATTACCACTACAACAAATGCATATTTGTTTCGATTCCCGATTCAGACATCTCATCAGTTGGTGATCAAATATAGTTATAAACGATTTTAAAAAAAATGCTTGTTCGGAAACTTCACTTTTTTATATGTTTTAAAAATTAGAACGACATGAGAAAAAAATTCCATAAAAAGAAAAGAAAGTGATACATATTTTTGCCATGAAATGAAAACAAAGGTTGGAGTAGAAAAAAGAAGAGGAAAAGAAATCGATAAAAAGGAAAAAAAAAGAAGAAAAAATAGAAAGAGATAAGAAAAGAAATATATAAGAAATAATCCTTTCTCCAAAGAAAAAGGAAGGAAGATGAAAAAAATGAGAAGTATTATATCAAAAGTTACAATTAAAAAGAAAAGGTTAAAAGCGAAAAGAGAAGTTGTTGATGATAATTTAACCAACGATAAAATTTTAAAGTTGAGAGGGTGTAATAAAATAAGAATTCAAAATTTAACCGGCAATTATGGCAACTAGATAGAAATATTGAATTTCTTAAAAAAGAAACGATATACCAATTCGTGAGGCATGTGGCGTTTTGAAAGAAAGCACATATTTTAACCAAAATTAAACATAGTATGTAAATAAAAGACACTTTAAGAAATACAATTATTTGACATAGAAAATAACTAATTCACCTTACAAACCATTATATTATAAATAAATAAAATATATATCTATATAAATTCTTTAATATTTGCATGAATTATATAAATGTAAAGGCTATTACCAAAAATTATTATCGGTAATATAAGAGTATAAACCTATCTTCGGCAAATATTATTACGATTAATTTATGAGTGTGAGTCTCTCAATCACCTTAATATATATAAAAAAAAACTATTAAGGATAACATTAAAAAGCTTATACGAACGTAATATAGCATAAGAGAAGTAATCATAATGTTTTGAAGTTTAGCAAGATTGTGACGTTAATCCCTAATGTTCCTACCATTAACGGTAATTTCAAATCGTTGATTTAGGCATGTAGTAGTGTGACCTATGAAATGATTTATGAATTCGGTTTGATCAGGAAAACAGTTGCTTACTTCTTTAAGGGTATTTGAACTTATAAACAATGTTTTGTTTTAGCTGTTTTATTGTTATCCAACACTTGCCACATTACCTTTAAGAGTGAATAACTACTCAGATACAAACTTGTGACAGTGATAAAAAAAACTTCTTAAGAACAGCACACCAGAAGTCATACTCTCGACTACTTTTCCTTAAAGAACTGAAAAGTGCGAAACAGGCACTAGTTAACAATGGCTTCTCTAACCACCTTATAGACCACCAAATTAGTGTAGTTCTTACTAAATTAAATAACAATGTACAGTGAACAACAGTCAAAAATAACACATATTTTCTATAAAAACGAAGTGTACATCGACTACAAACAAAATGATTCTCCCCTTAGAAATATCAAATAAAAACTTTACCCTAATTGACCCAAACAAAACAGAATCAAATTATTTGCTACAAAAAATTTAAGACAGCTATCTTTATCCTAAAAAATAACAACCCACCAGCAAAATCAACATTACAACGAAGGAACATTATTAATGGATTCAAATACCACTTAAGGAACTCTGTTTCTGATCAAACCGAATTCATAATTACGTCGGACACACTACTACTTGCCTATCTAGACGCCTTACGTTAAACCTTTTCGATCACAGACATACATAATAGACATACATAAGGACAAACATAATAAGCGCATCCACATGAAAAAAAATTAAAAATAATGAAAGCCTTAATAATAAAAAAAAACCTTAAAGCCTTAATAATAAAAAAACTAAAAGGCCAATACGCAATAATATTAACTACGAACACGGCCACAATGTGCTAACTGTGTTCTGAAAATCAAATATCACTATAATTCGAGAAACATACACACAATTCATGCACCCCATGCACCCAATTAAAAAGCAAAAATAAAACCATCCTTGATAATGGCTAAATGTATAGCCGAAAATGCCAGGAATTACAGAACTTTTCGGTCAGTATCTACACGCTTTGTGTCCAGAAAAGAAAACAGTTGTTCGAACACAAAAAAATGAATAAAAGCATAATCGCAGTACCTTGTCTGTCGTCTTTAATAAAACATATATATATATATAATCTAAAAGATAAGAACAAAACACCTACGATTAAATGGAGTTTGGTTACGAAAGCTCGTACATGTAACTCCCTATATACCCCATGTTACCTATGCCTTAATGAAAAATTTGAAATTATTAGATTTAAAAACAAGGCTGATCTCTTAAATCAAAGATATGAACTGACAGTAAATTGTAAACACCGTTATAAATTTAACTTAGTGTAGGGGTCGTATACTTTAAATGATAATGATATGTCGCTGTATTTTTAATAGATTATATTTTTATAGCATAATGGTCATATACGATATAAGTGTGTATTGTTTACCTGCATATGTTATCAGTGTTGGTGTAAAATATATATATTTATTTATTGTTGGTTAGAGTATTTGCACTGAGGAAAGGTTGGTGTATAAATGTATTTATGGTTTTTTTTTTTTTTTTTTTACATGTGAGGGTGTATGTGTGGGGGTATGTATGTATGTATATATATGTGAGTGTGTGTATATATATATATATATTATGTGGGAAGGTAAGGTAGATTATGAGAAAAGGTTAATAATTATTACTGTATATGTGTATGTGTGTGCCTATATATGTATGTGTGTATGGGTGTGTGTATATATGTATGTATTTGTGTGTGTATGTGTATATGTATGTATGTATGTATGTATGTAGATATATATATATATATATATATATATGTTTATATATATGTATATATATATATATATGTGTGTGTGTGTGTATATGGTTGATATATATATATATGTATGTATATATATATATATATGTATGTGTGTATATGTATGTGTGTGTGTGTGTATGTGTATGAGTATGTACAGGTATGTATATGATTAAATCACGGCAGTATAATGGTTGGCCAGCATGGTTCACTAGATTGGGTGCGACTGAGTAATGAGTTCGTTCCTCACTGATGCCCCTTGATTTCAGCTTTGTGCCACGATATATTTGTATATATATATATATATATATGTGTATGTATGTGTGTATATATATATATGCGTGTGTATATATATATATATATATAATATATATATCTGTATGTCCTATTTTATTGTGTATGTGTATTTATATTTAAGTATATTTCTGTTTGTATGAATGTGTTTATATATGTATGTTAGACTATATGTATATTGCTGTGTGTTGGTGTTTGAAGGTATATTTATGTATCTATATGTTAGTTCGTTCGTATATATGTATTTGGTTGAAAGTTGTTGTATTTTTATGTATGCATATATATGGGTGGTTGTTATTGCAGATATATTTATGTATATATATATGTTTATTTGTAGATATGTATGTATGTGTGTATATATATTTATGTATGTTTGTGTATGTATATATATAGGTGTGTGTGTTGGAACCTATTTGTATGAGTTTGTGTGTATGTGTAGGTATGGAAACTTTGTATATCATGACTGTTTTTTATATATCTAAGTATGTGTGCATAAAAGTCTATGTGTGTATATATGTGTGTGTATTTAGGTTTATATGTATATGTGTACATATGTACTTGTTATCATAGATATGTATATATGTTTATGTTTATATTTTATGTGTATTTTTGTAATATATGTATGTATGAATATATATTTTTTTATTTTTTTTTTTTTTTTTTATGTGTTATTTGTTTTTTGCTGCTGTGTATATATATATATATATATATATGTATATATTTTGGATTTTTTATCCTGTTTTTTTGCCAAATATATAATGAAACTATTATCAACTTATATGATTAATAATATATATATTTTTATTGATATTTATTGTTTTAGAGTTTTCGTTTTAATATATTAAATAATATTATTTTTTAAATATTTTTATCTTTATATATATATAATTCAATAAAATCTGAAATATTTACTGGTTATGATTTCTCAATGTCTATGCCATTGTGGATGTATGTTTGTGTATATATCGGTGTCTATGTATGTGTGTATTCACTCTGTTAGTTTCCACGTCTCCTTTTTTCGTAAAGGGCTGTGGAGTTGTTCATGTATTCCCCACCTCTTCCTTTTTTTTTTTTTTTTTTCAATGTGTATATTTGTGTGTGTGTGTGTGTGTGTGTGTGTGTGTGTGTGTGTATGTAATTATGTCTAGAAATGTATTATAATCTGATTGTGATTTTGTTGTGTCACGCGTGAGTTTAAGACCATATTCACAAACTTTAAAATAAAAACGGAAAAGAAAAAAAATATATACATGTATTATCCAGCTTTTTGTCTTGTCAGACGTAATTTCAATGAAGAAATGAATTGAATAAACACATATTTTTTTTTTTCTCAATAATTTTGTAGTTTTTAAACTTAAGATTTTAAAATTGCCAGTTTTAATTTTAATATTAAATTTTAATTTTTAATATTATATTGAAAAGATCTAAATAGCTATAATAGCAGGATTTTGTTGTCAAGCTTTTTGAATCTTTCTGTACTTCGTTTTGATTGGTTATTCTAGCTTTTGTAACAATACTCCCCCTAGTGTAGGATCGTTAATTAATCTGAAACTTTTAAAACCATTTATTTTATTTTCAAACCATCACTTGATAAGACACAGAGTGTGTTGAAACAAAATGGCTATTTTTGTAGTGATTTTATAACATACTTATGTCATAAATTTTTTTAAAATAATTATATATATATATATATATATTAATTTTATAAAGAAAGGGATAATATTAATATCATATATATATATATATATATATATATATATATATATATATATATATATGTATATATGTGTATGTGTCTCTGTGTGTGCGTGTGTGTGTTTGTGTGTGTGTGCGTGCCTTTGTGGTGGGTGTATAATTATTATCAAAAATTTAGTCTCGTTTTATGTATGCCACATTGATTCAGTATTAATTTACTAAGAAATTATTATATTGAAATGATCCGATCGTATGTCAAATGAAAAGTTCAAATTGTCTTTTACATATTGCCATTCCAAAAGGCTTTCATTCAATATGCGACAAAAATGGTAACTAGGAAGATCACTTATATTTAGAACCCCCACCCCCTAAAAGAAAAGAAAAATTCATAATGTGAAAAGAGGTTATGGACAATTTGATACTCACAGACCATTGAGAAGAATATAAAGGGAAATATCGATTAACCTATCCAACATGATAGTGTAAATTGATGTCAGAAGACGCATTAAACAGGCGCAGGTATTTCTTTGCGTTTTAAAATATAGTGCAATTTGTAGAGTTCTGTGATCGTCCGTTTTTGAAGATAAGACATCTGAATTTTGCAACCTGATCCAATACGAGAAATTCAAAGAGAAACATGCATCATTTTAGATACACAACCATAAATATATACGTGTTCTTTTTTTTCGCTCAAATACTTATTTTGCCGAGGATCTATTAGAATAGAAACAAAAGCAAACGTAATTAGTTTCCTGTGTGCTACACACAATCCAAAATGTTTTTGTCTATTCGGCGAGATGCTATTGCGGCAATCATGTGAAACGATTTCCTACCGAAGCGCCTCGCCTTTTTTACTTTTCTAATTAAACTGCCCATAATTGGAAAATTTCGAGTTGTTAGTGTCGAGAGTTGAAAGGAGTAATAGAGAAGACAATGATACGAACAGCGAGAAATCAATTTTAGAGCGCCAATTTTCTTCTTTCCCGCCAATTTTCTTCTTTCCCGCCAATTTTCTCCTTTCCTTTCAGTTTTTTTTCCTACCATTTTCCTATTTGTTTTACACTGTTTTTCACCCTGTACATCGGTTACTTTCGTCTTTGTTCAATACCAACGCCAGCAGCACACACCTGCAATTATATATTACGAGGTTGAGTGCCTTCCTTGTTTTGTTTATATAATATTACCATTGAAGTGTGATAGTTACTATTAATTTGGATTTGTGTTCATTAATTTTTCAGGAGGAATTACTATGCAACTGTCTGATTAGATATTTCCGGAATCAGTTACCTAAGGTTTCGTTATAGCCATTAGAAACAGGATGGGTTTTCCACTGTAACACAATAACTCGTTTCTTTCATTTTGATAATTATGACCTGGAGCCAATAGTTATTTCCAGTTCAGGTTGCAGTATTAAGGAAACGATATTGTTATCATTTATATGATGCTACCCGGCCTTTTGGCTTGAATATGCCGTGTTTCGTCTTTTGGCTAGACATGGCAAATATGAGTCTCATTGACAGTACCTTGTAATAAGAGGCTTGCCTCGGTTACGCTTGCAGCTGGCGTCAGAATAATTATGCATTTCTGTACAGACGCACATGCAAAAAATATCAGTTATCCGACGTTAAATTGACTCTGAATCATATTATAGGATGTTGGCAGGTAAATATAAACTTTTTTTTCTCGTTTTGTGGTTTAAGATACAAAAAAACACACACACAAAAAAAACAAACAAAAAAAACAGGTGTATATTTCTTCATGCTTCCAGCTTAGGATTCGTATAAAAAGATGAATATGTAGGAGTTCCCTGATGCCTTCACCACACCGACTGTATATGGTAGTTAAAGACAAAAGAGAGAACCCAACATACAAATTACCGATTGGAGATACCGGAATGAAACAGGTGTAACAATTTGGATATCTGGGAAGCGTATCAGCAGACAACGGAAACTGCGTCACTGAAGACTGAAGGCGCGTTGGGATAGCGAAAGATGCTTTCCAAAAGTTGATCAAAGTCTTAAGAAACAGGGAAAATATCCGTAGAAACAAAGAGAAGTAGTATCATTATTTCTCCATGGCAGCGACTGTAGAACAATTTCCTCAAAAATGACGAAGAAACTGAAAGCAACATAGTTCTGCAGATGAGAAAGCTCTGAACAGAACAGGATAAAGACGAAGTTCTAGAGACAATTCTAACTAAAAGACTTCTTATACTTAACATCAGGAAGAGACAGTTGACATTTCTCAGGTACATAATAAGGAAAGGGAGATTGGAAAATTTGATACTCACAAGAGAGACTGAAGGCCAGATGAACGCAAAAGAGATCCTGGCTTGTGAGAATTGATGGCGGAACAGGGTTTGGGAGAGATGGTAAAAAGAATACTTACTAATAGCTAAAAAAATGACAGGAAATTGTGGAGAGACATGATCACCAACGTCCTGAAGGAACACGGCACATAGAAGAAGAAGAAGAAGAAGAAGAAGAAGAAGAAGAAGAAGAAGAAGAAGAATATCCAAATTTATCCATATTTAAAAGGGAAGTAAATATTTTAACAGCCTTGTCTTATTTACAGATCTGTCACAAGCGAATAAAGTGTCCCTGGTTTCTGTAATGTGTGTTTTTGAATCAGCATAGCCGCATTACAATTTTGGAACCCCGTAACAATATCAAATGAATCAAGCTTAATTTTTACAACTGCTTACACATATGTAATCGGGCTCCATATTTCTGCCATAGTGTGTTATATTTACCCTCGCAGATGACAAATATAACACAATGAGATCTAGGTTCTAATCTCACCCAGGTTGATTTATGAAGTGGATGGTTTCTTGATTAGGGTGGTGTTCCAAGCGTTCGTTGCCGTCGGAAAATGCTTAAAAACCATATGGTAGTCTTAGATGCATGATTTGTGCGTAAAATGCTTTAGAAGGGACTGTTTGGCAGTTGTCGATAGTTCGGGTATCAATTCGTTGCAAGTCATTTTGACTGAGGATTACTAGCTTTGTTAATTTATTAATCACTCCAGATTATGCTCTTTCCCCCAGAAAATTCTAACTGAGATATAATCGTCTTAATTGTAGTATAAACCGCATTCTGGAATCTTTGGGTGTCTTAGAATACAAAGAAATATGCCCGAGAAGGCGTCTTCAATGGAAGTTAGACAGTCACTTTAGTAAACTCAAAATAGTTTTGAGATTATTTTTCTTCTACTTCTTTCTAAAACTTTAAATCGGTCGTAAAACGCACATAACTTCGTCTCTGTACTACGATCTTTTACGATACCATTATATAAGTTTTGGATAATATAGAGGGTAGCATTTATTAAAAATAGACAACCAATCTGAAGATACCAAATAGATGTTTGTTTTGTTTGGCAAATTTAATTTTCTTGGGAAAAATGTTTTATTTTTAATATTTTTCTTCCTTATAAAATGACTTGCTCGTAATATTTTTCCTTAAAAATGTATTCCTGTATATATTTTTTTCAGTTTTTTGTACATAAACATATTTCTGGTAATTCTTTTACTAGGAAATTTTATTGCTGGTACCTTCACTATAAAAATGTATTTCTACACGTTTATAGTGTTTTGACACCAATTTGGGGGTTTCACTATTTGCATATATTTGGGAACATAACAGAGGCAACCACCCCGCTACCACTTGATAGTGATTAACATTGCATTTAATTTTTTGAAGATTAATGTTGGCTGAAGAATATTTACAGTTACATATTGAAAAAGAAGTATTGTTATCTAAAAGTCAGTTTGGAACGATTAAAAATTAAATATGACTCATCAACATAAGGTAAAAGCTTCTTGAGTAGATGTAACTAAGGCTTTTGATTCTGTTTATACTCGAGCTCAATGACTTTCTTTTTTCTATACCGAAGTATAAACATGTACACTAAGTTAGCTCATCGACCCACATTCGACCACTTGAATACCGCCGACACCCTGGAGCTTCTCGCCGACCCCTAGGCGGTAGCTTTTAGTCCGTTTGACGACCCCTACATTAGAGCGTAGAACGTGGACGTTTTCATCCACCACAAACACAAACGCTTTTAATAGATGTTATCATAGGAGGATTTTGTTGAATGTCGGCTTTGTCAGCGGTGGGAGATGACACAGCAGACACTGAATTAATGAAAGAATGATTGTTATTATAGAAATATTAGAAGTTGAATCTAGAATTTGATGGTTTAATTTACTAACGTTCCCTAAACTGTAACTAAAATACAATTAAGAAACTTCCCGCATTCACTTTCCATCCGTTCGACTACACATAGTCCACGGAAAACTCATTCGTTCATACTTGCTGAAGACTGAAGATCAACCAACATGAACAACATGCCCAAACGGACACACGGTAAAACATATTTCAACTGAATTTACTCTCTTAGCCGCTATAGGACATAAATACTACAAGGAAAACAACATGAGACAACTATTTGAAAATAAAGAAACCGTCAACAAAATGTCCTAAAAATAGGTTTATATTAAAACATATAACACTTACGATAGATCATCTACAAAGTATATATCTATAAAATATACGTTTAGAATGAAAATATAAAATCCTGTCCAAATTATATGAAGGTTTAAAATTGCGTTCAAAATATATGTAGCTGAATTCATAAATGTGCGTACAAAATATTTACAGTTCGTCATTAAATAACGCAAGGACGTTGATATGCCGCTAGAAAAGGAAGAATAAACGGGTAACACTAGCTCGGCTACACTTACCTCACCTATTCATTCTAGCTGAAGACTAAAGATGTGCAACATACGAAGCCGGACTCACGGTGAAAAATATTTCAACTGAATTTACTCCCTTAGCCTCTATACGACATAAATACTAGAAGGAAAATAACACGAGAAAAATATTAGAAAATAATAAAACCGTCAAGAAAATGTCCTATCTTAATGAAATAGGTTTATATCAAAACATATAACATCTACAATAGATCATCTACAAACTATATACCTATAATATATACGTCTAGACTGAAAGTAAAAAATCCTGTCCAAATCATCTGAAGATATAAAACTGCGTTGAAAATATATGTAGCCATAAAATCCTAATAGTAATTTCAAAATCCTTTATACGGAGCTAAAAAGTAAAATAAACAGTTCAATTCAACAGAAATGGCAAAAACGCTGAGCTAACAACAGAACTAATAGAATTCTCACAATCAAACCAATCCGAGGCGAATGAAAACAGATGTCTAGAAAAGGAAGAATAAAAGGGTAATACTAGCTCGGCTACACGTACCTTACCCATTCATAGTAGCAGAAGACTGAAGATCAACCAACATGTATAATATGCCAAGCCGGACTCAAGCTGAAACGCATTTCAACTGAATTTACTCCCTTAGCCTCTATAGGACATAAATACTAGAAGGAAAATAACACGAGAAAACTATTTGAAAATAATGAAACCGTCAACATAATGTCTTACCTTAGAGAAATAGGTTTATATCAAAACATATAACATATACAATAGATTATCTACAAACTATATATATATAGATAAAATATACGTTTAGAGTGAAAGTATAAAATCCTCTCCAAATTATCTGAATCCATAAAATTGCGTTCAAAATATCTACAGTTCCTCATTAAGTAACCCATAGATGTCGATATGCCGCTCTGTTAAAGCAACTCAACCAAACCCTGAAAGATATAAGTACAAAGAAAAAAAAATGAGAAATAGGTTTATGTCAAAATATATAACATCTACAATAGATCAAATACAAACTATATATATATATATATATATATATATATATATATATATATATATATATGTTTAAACTGAATGAATAAAATCCTGTCCACATTATCTGAAGGTTTAAAATTGCATTCAAAATATATGTAACTGAATCCATAAAATTGTGTACAATATATTTACAGTTCATCATTAAATAACGAAGAGACGTTGACATGCCGCTAGAAAAGGAAGAATAAACGGGTAATACTAGCTCGTATACACGTACCTCACCCATTCATAGTAGCTGAAGACTGAAGATCAACCAACATGTATAATATGCCAAGCCGGACTCAAGGTGAAACGCATTTCAACTGAATTTACTCAATTAACCCCTATATGACATAAATACTACAAGGAAAATAACACTAGAAAACTATTTGAACATAATAAAACCGTCAACAAAATGTCGTACTTTAAAGAAATAGGTTTATACCAAACGATACAATACCTACAATAAACTACAAACTATATATTTGTGTGTTTGTATGCGCGTGTGCTGTTATGTGTGCGTGTGTTTATTGCCCGAAAATATCCTTTGCTACCTGTCACATTGACCATTGCCAGAGGTTAACACTAGATGAGAACAGTAGCGCCTGGCGTCTCACAATCAACCATGCTGTCACCTTCATTGAAAATACCTGCAGGGCCGCTCTCAGAGGCAAGAGTCAGAGTACGAAGTACTGCAACGCTATGCCATCGATTCCAAGCAATACTTTCAACTGGAAATGCTGCGACCGTGTATGCCTGCCTCGCACTGGACTTATAAGTCACAAACATGCATGTAATCGACGTGTACAAACTCCATATTGATCTTCGTTTTTCACACCAAAATAAGTATAAAAGTTCACGTAAACATATGTCTGTAAATCCTTCTTTTTTGAGCTAAGTTTAAAGGTTTACGGTTGGTGGCGCCCTGGTGCAAAGCATTTTTAGCTATTCTTTCTTCAAAGATTAACGTGTGAACTAGTGAGGTATCTGAGACGTCTTCCGTTTAACAGTGGCAGGATATTCATATCGTGAGTAGGCAGATATGATTTTTACATACGGTCGCGTGAATGTCTCAGAGGCTGTACGGATATATCAGATTGCGTTTTCAGACCGAAGACAGACGACCCATCCGAACTAAGCTGCTGTTTATCATCGCATGGTTGGGACAATATCCGTGTCACCACAAAGTATGGATCGAGAAAGACCGAAATCCATTCGTACGCCTGACCACAAAGAACACATGCAACAGGCTGTTGAACCCTTTTACCAACACACGTCACGTGCCCTTAGTGTGTTCTACATCTCATAGTACCAGATGGTGGCGTAATACAAGAGCAGATTCTGTATCTGCATCATGTGCAAAGTGTGTAGGGTCTTTTGTCCTCTGATCACTCAGGATGGAAAAGTTTTGACGATGGTTGATTGCACAAACTGCCAATCCGTTGTTTGTCGCTTCAGTTTTGTTCATGCACGAGTCAAAATTTGGAACAGAAGGAATAGCAAATGTACAGAACCAAAATTTGTGCGCGGATTGGAATCAACATGGTACAATACAGGCGAGATACCAGAATCAGTTTAAGATTAATATGTGGTTGGAATTGTAGGTGGCTGTCTGCTGGGTCCATATGTTCTCTCGGCACGTCTTACAGGCTCTATCTACAGGGAGTTTATTTAGAAAACACATTTCCAGACCAGGATAAATCACTGCTAATACACTGACGCATGTGTTTCATGCATGATGCGGTTCCAAAACATTTTAGTCATATTGTTCGCAATGCACTGGCTGACATCTACCATGAAAGATGGATAGGGAGGGGGAGGAACGGTCCAATGGCCTGAACGTTCATCTATGGGGCCACTTGAAAGAATTGGTTTATGCTGCAGTCATTAATAACACAGAGACGCTTCACCAAAGTAACATGGGGGATTGTGGAACTATTTGACATTCTGTGGGAGTATGTGAATGTGTGTCTTTGCCAGTTAATTAGCAGACGTGTGCATGCGTGTGTAGAAGAGTGCAGATGATATTTTGAATACTTTTTATGAGTATATATATTGTGGAATCGTGCATAGACTCTATCCTTTTGTGCACGCGCGTATTGCACCCCTTCCTTCCATTTTCGACTAGACATAGCAGTAAGCCAGCCTTTTGTTGCCGACAAGGTTACTAGCTGCTCCTGATACCATCTGGACTGGAATTTGAAAGCTTCCCGCCCATTTCTCTGACGTCACTGGCAAACTTTATTTTTCAAGTCAGTCGCGGCCTGTACCCAGAAGAAGAAGGTTGACTCATTTATTCCTTGCTCCTTACCCATACGCGGGCCGGAATATCTTAAATAACCAAAATTCCTAGTGACTCCTTGGCTCATTATGACGAATATTATCCTTGTGACCGTAACTTGTTTCGAACAACATGTTTGAACTTTTCTTCCATTTGCTACCGGAGAATGCAGAGACTATCACGTCTTTAAGTCCAATTCATAGTCCCTCAGCGAACAACTTGTTCAAAATTTTTTCTCCGTTCACTACGAGAGCTTCCGACACTGTCGCCATCGCACTTCTGCAAGATCTAATTCCTCGTTTTGATGCGAACAACTTATTCGAACTGTCCTTTATTTCTTACCAGAGAACATACTCTACGACATTGTCTGTACCACACCTTCAAGTCTAATTCCTAGTTCTCCAGCGAACAAACTTGTTCGAATTTCCCGCCGTTCACTATCAGGGAACGCAGAATTTTCTTCACTGAAGATTGATGAACTCTTCATACACCTCTCTCGATTTCTAACCTTCACGAACCAGTTTAAAAAAAAAAAGATAACATTACACACACATTATTAAACCTCGCAGTGAGTACTTTTCCTATTTGTGTACGCATTCACCTTTCGTACAAAAAAGACAATATTCCAGAACTTTCCTTCTGAAGAAACTTTTCCCGCCTTAGCCATCTTGTTTTTTTTTTTTTTTGTTTTGGCGCGGAACTTTAATATTCTCATCTTGGTCTTTCTGTTTTGGCGCGGAACTTTAATATTCTATTAGGCTCTACATATTACTAACGGCCTACAGGCTAAAAACAGACCTTACCTTTTTGATAGTCTCCACTGTTGAGACAAGATTATTTGTTATTAAAATAAAATTTCATATATGTTTTCCACCAGACTCATTTTGTCGTTTTCTCCTGGACAGCTATATTTTACTATTTTTGTGCATGTGTTAAATGACCCTTTTTTCCTCACTAAAGATCGCACATTTATTATTTTTACTTTGTTAGTGGATTCGGTCGTCATAAGTAGTGTCTGGCACAAGGACACCTTTTAGTAAAACAGCACTGCATGCTACCGGGCCCGCAACAATATATATATATATATATATATATATATATATATATAAAAATGCTATATATATATATATATATATATATATATATATATATATATATATAAAGGGTCTATCAAAAATATATATATATATATATATATATATATATATATATATATATATATATAAGGTCTATCAAAATACTATATATATATATATATATAAATCGTTTCCTCAAGCAAAGTGATAACCCCGGTATTATTCAGGTACGTATAGGGAGTGAAATTCAAAGAGAATGAGAAGACTCAATGAAGGGACGATTGAGGGTACGACAAAAATGAACAGGGTTCAAAGCGTTTGAAGATGGCGATTGCCGTTGCATTTAAATTTTTGAAGATTGTTCTTGTCAGGGAAACAAGAAAACGGAAAGGATTTCAACATGTTGGAATTGTAAAAAAAATAAGAAGCTATTTGAGTAGATGTGGTGGTTGCATTTAGCTATTTCAGCAGTAAAACTGATGGAACTAATTGCCACTCTAGTAGCCCGCTTACATTCATGCAGTCCGGGCATCATCTGTGTACGGCCACAACACCTTGAAATATCGGTTCCCGTACGATCACCCAAAATGAATGCAACGACTTCGAATGGAATTCGAAATCCGTATGCCAATCCCCTTCTTATGGTCGATAGCCAATATGTTACCTGCACAGCCATTGTTATTTACCTGTTGTTCTATGTTTGAATTTTTGGGTGGTATAATGCATAATGGAAAATAATTATTAATCAGATAGACGAGTTCCAATCCTCGTTGGGTTACTTATATTCACTTAGGCGCAAGTACATGTGGGAAATATATAAATCCACGTCATCTCACCCTTTCTATGGGTTAATTAGTATTACTTGTATTACTAAAACCATTATTATCATTCAAATATTCTCATAGTCTTAAAATATTTTCTGGCCTTAAATAACTTGTAAATCAGTAGTAAACGAATCAATCAATAAGATTTGCATGAAACTTTGAGATATTGACCGAGACTAATTGTAGAATAATGGAAAACTGTTTCCTTAATGCCCCATTGAACGAAGCCGTGATCGAATTTTATTACCGACAATCCTAAGTTAGACGAAAATCTATTGAATAAGATTTATTACAGTGCAGACCTTGAATAATATGAACAGTTGATAATGAAGCTTATAAAGCCGATTACCGGAAAATATCCAGACATTTTTGAATATCGTTTCTACACAGCATCTTCAAATTTCTTTCTTGGAAAACATCGCGTTACAGGTTGGAAAATGAAGAAGTAGCTTGTGTTTACAAAGATAGGTGAGAAAAGAGAAATTGTGTTTAAAAAGAGAAGGGAGGGTGACTTTAGGAGGAGAGAAATCGAAATTAGGTTGGCTTTAAGAAGGGAAAGAGATGGCTTCTGGAAGAAATGTGGAAAAAGAGTATTTCGAATTAGGAAGAGAAGTGAGGTTGGCTTTAGAAGGGGAGTAACAGAAATTAGGTTGGCGTTAAGAACAGAAAGGTATGGCTTCCGGAAAAAAAGAGGAAAAAGTGTGGTTGGGTTTCGGAAGAGAAGTGAGGTTGGCTTTAGGGGGGTAAAAGAAATTATGTTGGCTTTAGGAAGAGAACTGGAAGAAAATTGGAGAAAGTGTGTTTGGATTTTGGAAGAGAAGTGAGGTGGCTTTAGGAGAAGAGAAATAGAAATTAGGCTGGCTGTAGGAATAGAAAAGTATGTCTTTCGGGAAAAATGGAAAAAAAAGTGATTGGGTTTAAGAAGATAATGGCGTATGACTTTAAGAGGAGAGAAATAAAAAAATAATTTGGCATTAGGAAGAGAGAGGTCTCGCTTCCGGAAGTGGAAAAAGAGTGGTTGGCTTTAGGAAGAGAAATGAGGTCGGCTTTAGGAGAGTAAGAGAAATTCGGTGGGAAATTGGGACGAGAAAGAAGGTTTGGTTTAGGACATGAAGTGAGAAAAAAGGCTGCATTTTTGCCAGAGATGTACGGAAAGTGAGATTGGGTTTAGGCGAGAGAACTAAGAGGAAATACTTCGGATTTAAATTGAATAGGATTTGAAATGGGCAAAATCAGATTCAGTTTAGAAAAAGATCGGATTTCGCCCCCACAATAATTCAGGGTTTATTTTTCACCGGTGATATTAGAGAAATATTTGAGATTTTGGACAAGATTAATTAAGGAGAAACGTAGTAAATGCAGTCAATCAAGGGAGAGGATATTGCTGATTCTTTTGAAAAGTAAAACCACAATTTATGATAGGAATGCAGTCGTAAGAGTAGTAATTAGGAGAGGGTAGAGGTGCCATTTTCCTAGGCGTAATAATATTTCACTAATTATTAGCTGTTTCTTATTCAGGCATAACTCATAGATTGTTAGATTGATTTATTGATCTGTTTTTAACGGGTTATCATTCGTTTGTGTGATACTTAAGGCGAAATGATATTTAGGATTGCAACAATAAATCATTTTTTTACAAGTTAATGATGCATTAACAGTTTTTTGGAGACAATGATTTTTCCTCATGGAGATCCTAGTATTTAGCCTAGAGATTAGGAGATGAAATGGGTTCATACCTCTTCCAAAGGTATTTGCATGGAAGTGGATATAATGAACCAGCCATTTCTTATTGTGAGCAGCTACTCTTTACACTACACGTTTATCTATCTATCTATCTATCTATCTATCTATTGGCACTTCCACTGAATTGTCAATGACTTAACGTTTAAAATTAAATTTTAAAAATGAAAACGAATTCTTGGAGATTTAATTTTAGTTTTAATTGAAAGCTAAATGATTAAATTTATCATTTCCAGTAAGTAAAATATTCTGCTGTATTTCAGATAGAAATTATATAGATTGGAATGTCAAATAATTGTTCGATTTTTATTTTTATTAAAAGCGGCCATTTTCTTAATTTAAAAGAAAAATTCAAAACACAAATTTATCTGTTTAAAAATCTTTCAAAATTAAATTATAGATTTGTGACACTTTATTTGAGTAAAATTAGAAAATTTAACGTTAAAATAATGTGATTATAATAAATATTACTTATAGCAAAAAAAAAAATATACAAGCATTTCTTATCGGTGCGTCCCTTCTTTCTTTTATCTTTATTGACTTTTCGAGAATCTCTCAAGGTAATGAATAGCTCTTATGGATGACCAAATATGACCTAAATTTACGAAACCTAAGTGAACGCATTTTTTTTTAGTTTTTAACTACCTAGTACGTTTTAAAATTAAAATATTTTCAGCAATTATTTAATGTTTTGTTGAATTTCAATTAGGTTTCAAGAAACTTTATGAAATTTGCATTTAGTCTCTAGGGCCTTATGTTTACTAGCTTAAACATAAATTAACGATTGAAATATAACCCAAACCAAAATAAGTACATAAAGTAAAAATATTTAGTGAAAGAGCAATTAAGAAAAATGAAACTTAAAAACACCCCTCCCACTGAAATTTTTTACTTTTGATTTAAATTAAATTTAAATTTGAACAAGGGAATGATTCCTATCGAAGATACAGTTAGAGAAAGCCAGAAGATGAAGGTTACATAGGCAAGATCAAAATGAGACAATAAGGACGTAGAGTTGAGCAAGAAATGACCAATCAGTGGGTTGTGTCTTACAATGCATATATGTTGCGACATTTCAACTGTTCTATCAACGTTGAAATCTGACAATCAATTCATTCAATCAAGTATTGCATCAAATACATATCAAAGGAGTCAGCAAAAGCTGTTTTCGCATAAAACTTTAACTTGATTTTCCCCTTCGATTTAAATGAAATTTAAAGTTGAACAAGGGAATGACGGCTATCGAAATTATAAGAGAAAGCCAGAATATGGAGGTCAGATCGTCAAGACCATTGAGTAATAGTGAAATGCATCATTTTTCTCTAGTAATTACGACAATGATTTAAAATGGATCATCATTTTCTCATAAAAGAATGTATGACACGCAACAATGCGCGGGTAATACGTCTATAAAAAATATAACATAACTATATATATATATATATATATATGATCTTGTTATGTATCTCTAGGCATATAAATTCGATGGATTTAATGCACATGAACAAATCAAAGAAAAATTGCTAGACAATACTTATTCTTTAATGATATTAACCTGATAATTGATCCATTTGATGAAATTATTCTCGCATTTCTTCCACCATCATCTATATAAATGTGCGTTTGAAATCTTGCAATACCTGTTGGGGTCCAGCATCTCAGTCTCTAGAACCAAAGAGTTAGACTATCCGCATATGAACTGATTATAACTGTGAAGGCATTTGCAGAACCAAACATATTTTGTGGAAGAATCAACTACAGAGGACTGTTGCTCTGGGTAAAACAAGTTCCTCAAACACCCTTCCTTGTTTTTTTTTTAGTTTAGAGTTTTCTTTCTCTGAAACCATTTCCTCTCCAAGTCTATAAGACCCGATCTGACCTGTTATTTACCCATAGCGGGTGGGGAGAATATAATGAACACGACTGAAATTCGAACTTGGCTCTTCGATTTCCCAATCCAAGCATCTCACCATTACTCCGCCATGTCTGATACATATAATTGATGTAATGAATATGCATACACCTGGGTTCCCCCTCACAGTAAATAAATACAGACTGATGTGGAGTTACATGAACTATGCCAATTGACTACGCCTATTGACTACGCCTATCACTACGATGAGGGCCAGTCCATTTCAGCTACATGCTAGATTGTCCTACCCGGTAACAGTAGCCCAAAACCACTTTGTTACTTCTAACAAATATATCCCTTTCCGGGATATATCGATAATATGTGCTTTCATCTTTGAGTTTTAATATTCTGCTACTTTTTGAAATGTTCTTGTAATCGAAATCCTAAAACAAATCTTAGTAGCTAAAAAGGGTTTATATGGTGGATATCAATCGTATTTAACCAGACACAACACAATAAGAGCTTTTGATGCAATGCTAGTTTTACCGATGGCACTGGTATCTTACTTTGTGATAACCACTGCTCTTTTTTTTTGTTTTTTTTTCTTTGTTTTTTGACAATAAAACAGTATTTTTCATCACCTTTAACAATGCAATGGAAAAATGAATGGCTGGCATTCCTGGTTAAATGATTGCCGCAGTAAATGGAATATCTTATCCCGTTATTAAGCGAAATCTGACGATGTCACCAATTTTCTTGTTTGCCAAATTAATCTCTGAAATGCATTGTCGAATTGAAGAGATAATAAACTAATTCTACACTCAAATGACGCTATGTTGATAGAAGACAGAGAGAGGAAACTACACTAATCCCTAATTAAGTTAGAAAAAGAAAACGAGAAGAAAGGACTAATGATTAATTGTAAAATTATAAACGGTACAACCCAAGGTGTAAATTAAAAAGTGAAGACTCTAAAAGCAAACAAGGTAAAAAATTTCAAATATCGAAACAGTTTTGTAGAAAAATGCGATGTCTTGAACCGAAGACATGTTGGGATATCAAAATATGCCTCCCAGAAGCTGAGCAAAGTATTATGAAATAGAAAAAAATTGGTAGAAACGAACACAAAAAAAACACTGAAATATTATGTAATATTGGTTCTGCTTTATGACAGTGAATGTCACTCTTCTCACAGAAAAAAACGAGGCCAAAACCTGGTTCTACAGAAAGATACTGAAAACACAATGGTCTGAACATGTGAGTAACGACGGTATTTTATATAGATTGATTGATTTTATTTTCTACAGTTTATCGACATATTGCCGGTCATTTAAAGCCAACATGTATTTGTAAATTGTAAGAAATTTTGGTGATAATTATTATTTGCTGTTTCACGTCCTAGTAATTAACCCATATTAGGGGGAGTGTAGTGTTTGATCCATATCATTCTCAAAAAGTATTTATACGTTAGTGAATATAAGGATATAGCGAAATGGGAAATACATTTGTCACTTATAATTAGATTCAGAAAGAATAAGTTGATATTTCTCGGGGACATAGAGAGAAGGATTAGAGAACTGGAGACTTCCAGATAAGAGTGGTTGAAGAAGGAAACTAACAATCTGCTTGTGTAAATGATTGACAAAACAAGGATTAGGAGCGCTAGCACAAAAGACACATATTACTAAGAGCTACAAAGGATAGGAACATTATTTCCATTATTCGGACTATTGCCCTCATCTTTGTCGCCATATTTATTACAACGTTTTGGCCGTTGTAATAAATATGGCGACAAAAATGAGGGCAATAGTCCGAATAATGTAAATAATGTACATAATACCACATCTCAGAAATATAGAAAGATACTAAAGGATAGGAAGTTATGGAGAGCCCTAATCGTTCACGCCTTGAAGAAGAAGATGCAGATCCCCATTTCAAGTGTGACTGTACCTTTTTTAATTAAATAATATCTCAGAGAATTAAAATAAGTAATTACTATCCGAATACACTTAAGGAAAACATGTATTTAGGAATATAAAGGAGACTGGGTTTAGTCAGAGAAATAATATAAAGGAGATTTTTTAAAGCGTTTCACCCCAAGCAAAGCATGCGTGCCACTAGCACGCAAAGGGTTACAGAGGATTGAGAACAAGAGTAAAGAGGCATTTTTCAGGAAAGGATACGAAGAAGGACGGGGAACAAGCTGAAGGTGCCAGATGTCGATTGAAATTACACTTGAATATTTGAAGATTATAGTCATCAGGGAAGCAAGTAAGGGCAAAGGAGTTCCGCAGACGGGAAGTGCGAGAGAAGAAGCTGTTTGAATAGAAGAGACGTTTACATTTAACGGTTTTGACAGTGAAAGGGTAGTACTGAGATGCCAGCCTCGTAGCTGGCTTAAATTCATGCAATCTGGGAAACAGCGAAAGTAGCTCGTCGGAACAGTTGCCGTGAAAATACTTGTATACGAGACAGAAGGAAGCCACAGCACGTCTGTTGGAAAGCGATTATAGGCTAGATGCCAGATCAGGACCAATCATATTGCATATTTTTATAGGGATTTTGCTGAGGACCTCGAGACGTACAGCGGGAGCACCAGTCTATATATGACAGCAATATTCCATGTAAGACTGATGGCTGGTTTATAGATTTGAAGGATGAACTCAGACGAGAAAAAAATTCTGGCACCTCACAGAGAACCAAATTTCCTTGCTGTAGATGAAGCTATTGATTCAATGTATTCATTTCACCTCATGTCTGGGGACAGCGTGAAACAAAGTAGGTGTAACGAGGCGCTCTCGAGGAGTTGGAAATCGGCCGTTCTGACGGGAGGCAGGAAGGGTTTTCTGTGGTGGGTAAAAGGGAGCAGTTTTGTTTTGGAGACATTAAAGTTTACAAGTCATTTTCTGTCCCAGTCAACCACAGATTGGAAGTCCTTTTCGAGACCATAAGCCAGATTAGTTTTGTCAACGATAGCAGATTTACAATTGAAGCAGGAGGAAATAGTAGTCCTGTCCGCGCAGTTGCCTACTTGGGAACTAATAACATCGGGATGGTTATTGATGAAGATCAGGAAAAGTATAGGGCCTAAGTTAGAGCCTTGGGGAACAGCGGCGTTCGTGATAAAAGAACCGATGGAGAACCCGTTTAGGAAGAGTAATTAAAAACAGAGATTGGTTTAAGGACGAGAAATGAGAGAAAGGAGGTTTGGTTTAGGAAGAGAAGCGAGTTGGGGAGTGGATTTAGGAATGCAAGTGAATGAAGGGAGGTTGTGGCTAGAAAGAGAAATAAAGAAACAGACGCCTGGTTACACGTTAATGCTTATTTACGATTGAGTTGAGAAGAGAGAACGTGTGTTTAGGAAGAGAAGTAAAATAAAAGCGGTTGAATAATAATAATAATAATAATAATAATAATAATAATTCTTCTTCTACCACCCATTCAAACGTGGTTCCACCTTTGTTAGCTCAATCTTAACGTATAATAAATAATTTATTAGGAATACACAGGAAAACAAGAATTTCAAATATAAATCTAGTCAGATTTTTACCAACTGTAAATTATGATTCATTTTACAAGAACCAAGCAATCCTGTGCAGTTTTTTTTTCTTTTCGACTAAAGAAAATACGTCGCAATATTTCTGAATGTATTTACGCTTTCGTCTGATATATTCACCTATTACCTATATAATATAACTTCATATAAATGTGTACTTTTCTATTAAGAATTCTGTTAGATAAAACGTCCTATCATATGAGTCATGCGTCTTTTTCAGATCATCCATCTTGGATTCAATTGATGTAAGAAATCCTACAAGAGAAGACAGTTTCCAGAAACTTGATTATTCATGAAGAGAAATATGAAATTCGCTTTCAACTCTCTTCTTTGCCAACTTGAATTATACTCGATTTTCCTTTCATGGTTGGCTTTAGCGTTTGCCTTTCTTCCCATATCTTCCACTACATAATATAATGCGTTTCTTAATTTCTTGCACATTATTAAATTTTATGACAGAGTTCGTATTAGAAATAAAATAAAATTGGAATCTAAGATATTTCCTTAATAGTAAGTCCAGGCGCTCAGATTATTCTTAATTTCCTGAATTATTAAAAAAATCCTAATTATTACTTAATTAACCCCAGAAGGCCCCAATAAAGGAAAAAGCAGTTGGCAATTAAAGCAGATGAAGAGGGCTATGTATGAAGGATATGCTATAGAAAGTGCCACTCCAAATTATAACTAATCAACGGCAATCCGTTGCAGTCTCGCAAATGGATTCTACATGTCTCATTCCATATGTGCCGGAGAGGAAGGACATGAAATCAAGCCCAGCAAGCTGAAGTCCATATTCACTCCATCAGCAAATTCTTCTATTCTGATTTTGTTTAACCTCTAACCAAGTCTAGCAAACCCAAACAGCGATGCGGAATGGTTTCTTTGTTTGTTTTGTTTTACGACACATCAAGATTTATGGATTATTTAATGCCGACAATAGTTATAGCTGGTAATTTTTTTTCAAAAAATTATTTCTAGTAAAAATGTATTTCTAGTAATAATTTTTTACCAAAAAAATATTTCCGATATTAAAACCTATTTTTACACTTTAATAGAGTTTAACCCCAGTTTAGGGTTTAATTATTTACCCATAGCTGGGACACTAACAGGTGCTACCACCCCGGGTCAGGTTGGACCTGTGAACACCAGCAATTAAGAGGTGGTTCCACGCTCCTCCAAACCTTCTCATCACAGGCCTTGCTGTTGGACGTAGTTTATCTTCTTATCCAGCACGCGGATGTAGCTTATCGCCATACCCAGCACGCGGATGTAGTTTATCGTCTTACCCAGGACGGGCGATAGGAAATGGATGAAGGGAACAAGTTTTGGTGAAACTGGAAGCACAATGGCGGCGAATTTAGTTAAGAACACCAGCATCATGAAGGAAGCGAACAATAAGAAAGAAATTACATTCTTTGATACGGGATGAAACCGATAGCGATTACTGACTTTAATTCTTTTGAGAGTTTTTGGTCTGATGTGATTTTAATTTTAGAAAGAAAAACATACAAAAAAACAAAATCAAGCTACGATTTTTTAAGTTACAAAATGTAAAAGTAGAAACCAATAAAGGGACAAATCGAGCTATGTTTTTCCTATATGTCCGGCCAGATTTTGGTAGCTCTGTATTTTTGGCTACCCCACATTCCAAACATTACGTTCCCAAGTTACCGCAACGCTGATAATGATCCATACATGACTGCTCATCGGCACAACTATGATATCAGGGCGATATCACTAAAAACGCTAGTCAGCAAATGTTATTTTTCATTAGTTTTTTCTTAGTTTAATGCTAATTACATTCTATTTTCAATAAATTACTATTAAATAAATATATTTATATTTTAATAAGATCTTCCTTTTAATAATAATCTTCCTTTAATTATATAATCTTTAAAAATTATTAAAATTATGAATATTTCTCATTCAAATATATAATGTTTCATTTTCTTTTTTTATATACATATATAACCCTGCTTATATTAATTGCTAAATATAATTTAAAAATTAAATAAACTGTAATCCCAGCATAATATATAAATATGCCAACACTGGGATGACCAGATATATTATACTTAAAAATTATTTGACGGTCAATTCATACTCAGCACCTGATGATTACACCATGCATGAAATTCAGAGTCATTATAGCGGTGAGGGATATGTATATTTATTAATATATGCCTAATAGCTCAGTTAATTTTAACCGAGCACTATTTTATTTTATTATATATATATATATATATATATATATATATATATATATATATATATATATATAATACCAATCCCATCTTTGTCTAAAAAAGTAATTTATCAAGGTCTAGTTTCATGCCGTTACAGTTGTGGGGGAGGCAAATATTCGTACACATACATTTTTTATTTATTTATTGCATTTCCAACGAATGAATAAACATACATTTCATATAATTAACTGTACACAGATGCATAAGTAAATCTTCATAGAAAATTAAAAAAAATATTGATTTAATAGAAATAAATCCCATTTACCCATTTTTATCCATTTCCTTTACTACTCTAAATTATTCAAGTTAAATATTCTAGAATGTTCTAATAATGTTATCAGTAGTAATCTTTAGCCTGAAAAATACAAACAGAACATTCTGTAATTGATATTCATGCAAGAAGGTTATCAACATGGCAAGAGGTAAAGAATTAACACATTCATAAATAGAACTGATTGTAAGCTCTGGAAAGTAGGTGAAAGTTTACAGGAAAATCTGAGACAACCTGAATATTCCATTTACTATCATTAGTTAATTCATTGCAAGGTATAAAATCTGCTGAAAACCGAAGAAGAACAAATTTCTTCAAGATCTTCCAAGAAAACTAATGTGTTAAATTAAACAGAATGCAATGGTTACTTGACAAGATGTGCAGGATGATTTGCTTTCATCAGGAATCTGTCACTAAACGGACAATAAACAATGAAATTCATAGACACATTCTAAAGTCATGCTCTCTTCGGGAAACTCCACTGCTATTAAAAAGACACAAAGATGCCAAGTTGAAATTGTTCCTGAACATAAGGGTAAGGAAAAATATTACTGGGAAAGAGTATTAAAGGCAGATGAAACCAAAATTGAGCTGTTTGGTCCTAATTCTAGAAATCATATATGGAGGAAAGATGGCGATGCATTCAAACAAAAGAACACAGTTTCAACAGTGAAATTTGGTGGTGGCAGAATCATGGTTTGCGGATGTGCGTTTTTTATGCAAAAGGTACTAACAACATATCAGTAATAAATGGTAAATTGATTTACGCAGCGTATCAAAATATTTTGGAAGCAAATGTAATGATTTCAGTTGAAATCATCAGAATTTATCTTCCAACACGATTCTAAGAACACTGCAAAATCTACCAAGAAATGGCTTACTGAAAATAATGTAATTATGCTGAAATGGCTAAGTCAGTCCCCGGATTTAAACCCATTCGAGAATCGTTATTTCAAAATTCAAGTCCAATCGAGAACTCCAACCAACATCCCGGATCTGAAGAGAATATTCGAAGAAATTTGAAATTCATTAATTGAGAACTACAAAAAGCATTTGGTTGCTGTAGAAGTGAATAATGACTATTACATATAATATTAATTGAAGATTATTTACCTTAATCTCCCATGTATAATACGCCTTCATCCATAATACGCACCCCTAAAATTGTGCTGAAAGTCTGGAAAAATACTTCTACTCACGCATAATACGCACCCCTTGTTTGCTATTCAAACCTTATAAATTTTACCTCTTCAATTTCATTACTGCCAGCGTTTCCTATTCTTATTAAAAAAATGGTTTTAAGCAAATAATAATATTCTTCTAATTTAGTTTTATGATATTTCTTATTTTATTTTAAATTTGTAAGTATTGTTAGGTAGATATGATTGTATTTGACATCCTTATGGAGTCGCAATTGCCGAATGTTAGTATCAAATTGTTTATGTTTGTGGTGAGTAGTCATTTCGCAACTGAAATCAACCTGTGAAACGGCAATTTAAAAAAAATATTTGTAGTTGTGCATAATACGCACCCTTAATTTTGCTTATTATTTATTTTTAGAAAAAATGCGTATTATACATGGGGAATTATGGCATTCTATCTTGTATTATACGAATATTTTTTCACCCATTAAGTTGGATAAATGTGATTTATTTCTATAAAATAACATTTTTTTCTGTTTTCTATGCGAATTTAGTTATTATGCATCTGTGCACAATTTATTATATGAAAAGTACGTTTAATTGGAAATACAATAAATATGAATTATATGAATTATATGAAAAGTATATTTAGTTGGATATACAATAAATTAAAAATTTGTATGTTTACATATATTTTTTCCTCCTTCACACTGTACGTATTTGGTCAGAATCGTCTGCCGTGATCCTTGTCTGGTCCACTTCCCTTAGGACATAATCAGGACAACAAATGTCTGAAACAATTTGTGGCACAGCGCAGATAAATCTATTTAAAAAGATATCGGTTGACACTGATATCGCTACACTTACTTTCTTCTCTTATAGGAATACAATACACTCTTTCAGAAAACTTGATTTCCTTTCGCGTCTTGTATTGCTGAATCTTTAGTATAAATGATCTCGTTTCATTATCAGTCACAGGACTGAGTGTGGCCATAGGTTTGCTACATGTGGTCTCTCGACCATTTCTTTACATATATCAAGGTTTAATGCCGGATAGATATTAATACTTGCTTAACGTGTCTTGAACAAACGATTCGATTGAAACTGTCTTTCTTCAGATCAAACCACAGACTATGTTCTCCAAATTGATGTCTCACCTTCGTTACGGGTTTCGCGGTTGATTCTATCGGAGTAGTCATCGGGACTGGATGTTGGTTTCAGGTTAGTATAAACTCAGAGATGTGATGCCATGTTCCGGTTTGTATTGGTTGATTGCTTGTCAATCAAAATCTCAGTTCTTAAAGTAGTTTTATTAATATGGATTTTCCTCTCAGTTGTCTCGATAGGGATTGTCGGAATCTAGCGATAGCAAATACCAATCCATTTCCAAAAGTTTCCTTAACACATGTGAGCCAGTTCAGAATCGGCCCAGTTTATGCGGTCTACAGTTACTATCTTTGATTGATATGGTGTTGTTTTCGGCCTTTTCATTCTTAGCCCCGGGTATGACGATAAACTACTCCAGACAGCAAGGCTTCTGATCAGGAGATTGGAAGTTTTGAGGATTGGCGAAACACCTCTTAATTTCAGCTGTTCTCAGATCCACGCAGTCTTAGGTTGGTAGCAACTGTTAGGGTCCAAGCTATGTACAAATACTGATACCGCAAACAAAAACAAAGTATGAAGGAAGAAAAAATACTTTATTATAGTAAAGATACCAGCAATATATTTTTATATTTAAAAATTCACCAATGATACACACATTTATAGTAAAATTAGCAATGATACATTTTATCTGTAGTTTAAGGCATACAACTGTGTTCAAAATATATTTAGTTGAAGACATAAAATTGTGTTAAAAATATTTAGATTTCGGCATTAAATAACCTATAGAGGTTGAAATGGCGCAAACAAAATGTACCAAAAAATAAACATGGAAGAAATCCATATAATAACCTACTATTTCTTAAAGAAATCAAACTGCATTTCAAATTATAATTCCAAGAAAACTACAATATAAAACAAGCAAATCACCTCCTCTACTGAACAATCTTTAGACAAACACGTATATGCACAAATACTGAGTATTATCTATCATATATTCAATTATAAAAGAAGAAGAATACATATCATATTCTTATTACTTCAAATCGTCCAAGAAAATTAAATTTCGCCATTAAATGAGCTATAAGGAGTTGATATGTCGTTAAACAAACAAATCAAATCAAATCCTTTTCGTTCTGAAATTAATGAGGCATGATTTATCTTCCTTTATCAAGGTTCTTGTAATAATTTTAAAATGAAAACGACCGACTTAAATCAGTCAATGGAAATGAAAATGTCGCTGTAATAAATAATAAAATATACTAAAAAAACAGTTTTCGAATAGAGGCAACAAAAACAACAATCGTCGAACGAGGTAAGCAAGTAGAAAAATATTAAAGTAGAACCGTGTTTTAACAAAAATAATAACCAGGACGAGATGTCTGCCTAAGCTTCAACAGAAAACCACTTATTTGGTTGTATCTGGCTAATGAATAATTTGCTCAATATCTTTGAATATGTCTTCTCTCTTCAGCGGTCTCGTCCATATTCCTTGTAATATTCGTCTGAAATTCCTGGTTCAAGTACATAGTTCCATTTACATACCGATAAATTTTTCTGCGTCTTCCACGTGGATGTTTGTATCCATGGTTTGAGTGGTCCTCACTTGATCAACGTTACGTACAACCTTAGCGCATCAGAAAAGAAAACAATACTTTATTTCCAGTTATGTAAATAATTACAAAATGTAAGGCTTATACGGTTTTCTTATATTTATCAACCTACTTTTACTTAAACGTTATTTACATTGTGCGACTATTGTTCTCATCTTTATTGTCATGTTCACGACATTTCGACCGTTGTACGCTCCGGCCTTCTTCAGGTAGTTGGAATTTCGGACTGAACCATTTATTTCGTTTACTAGTTCCACGTGTCATGACGTCTTGCCGATGTTTCAGTTTATCTCTCTTTAACACAACTCTCAAAGGTATTGAACACACAACACTTTGGGTCAAGTCAGTGGATCCAATCAACGTTTTTATCCTTTGGGCCATGTGTCTTCAGGCCTTCAGTGTATAGAATTTAGGAACATATGAATTTAATGTCTCAGAGTTCATATTGCAATTTTTGGCTATTATTGCCTAAACATTATCAGAATTTCATCCTGCTTTAAGCATAATTTTTTAAAACGAGAAACTTATCTTAATCAGTGGTTAATAAATATTAATATTAGATTTTAAAAACCTTCTTTTTTTTACATAAATGCTGTTCTCAGATAAATGATTCAGGATTATAGTTTTTAGTACATATAAAGTTATATAACTACATTTGTAAATCGATATTTCATTCAGTATTTAAATAAGGATAAAGGATAAATGAAAGAAGATATTAAACTCCAATTTATTGAATATGCCTTGAACTGGTCATGGAGATTTTTAACGAGAAAATGTTTTAGGGAAATGCTTATAGCAATGAAAATATTAACCGTCTCTGTTTCATTGAGAGAGTTAGGTATTTCTTCATTCCCTGGTGATCGATTTGGGATCAAAGTGTAGTAACAGTTTCCCTCATATTTAACCGTAATATTAGCTGTTCTCCTATAAGGAAACGTTCTGTGTTCATTGACCGATTAGCCAGTGCTACTATCGGCAGAATTTTATAAAAAATTGTTCCAAGAGAACCATTTTTTAAGCAAGATCGATTACTCAAATCCAGTATCTATTATCACTCTTTCGGGTATCGATGAGGAATTTTTTCTTACCATTTGTTACATGGCATGTTAAATGGTAATATCTAATTATATCGTTATTTCTCTTCGGCTTACAAGTTCAATTTCCATACACCTCCATTCCTTCCATCCCTCCATTCCTACCCTCCCTAGTCACTTCCTACCTAGCTACTTAACTTACTTACTTCCTTCCTTCCTTCCTTGGTCTTTCCTTCTTTCATTCGTTGCTTCCTTACCTTACATTACTCCTTCTACCTCCTCTCTTCCTTCCCGCCTCGCTCCTCTATTCTTTCTTTCTTTCTTTCTTTCTTTCTTTCTTTCTTTCTTTCTTTCTCAATTCCCTTCCGCCCTTCTTTACCCGTTCTCTTCGCTTCTTTCTTTCTTTCCTTCCCCACTCCCTTCCATTTCTTCTACGGCATTTGCTGACTTCCTTCTTAAATTTTTGTCTTTCCTTCGCTTTCTTCCTTCCTTCGCTCCTTTCTTGTTCCCTTGATACTTTCAGCTCCTTCCTTCCTTCCCTTCCTCCCTCCCTCCCTCCCTTCCTTCCTTCCTTCTATACCTCATTTTTTTCAATCTTATCGCTTCCTACCTCCCTTCTAACCATTCCTTCCCTTCACTTCCTTCTTTCCTTCTGACCCCTCGTTTCCTTACTTTCCTTCGCTGCCTTCATTATTTCTACCCCCACATTTCTTTCTTTCCCTTCGCTTCCTTTCTCCCCCTCGTTTCCTTCTTTCTTTTCCCTTCCTTCTTTCTTCAATCCTATCTTTCCCTTCTTTCCTTTCCACTTCCTTCCTTCTTTTGCTTCTACCCTTCCTTTCCTTCATTCTCTTCGCTTCCTTCCTTTCTTCTACGCATTCCTTAACTTCCTTTTCTTCTTACGTCCACCATTTCTTTTATTTATTTTCAATATTCTATAAAGACAAATTCATCTGTTTTTTTTTTTTAACTTTTTTCTTTTGCTATTTTCATTTCCAATTTTCTATTTCTTTATCATTTTGAGTATTATTAAATTTTTATCTTCATAATTTCGTAAATTCTTTTTACATCTAGACGGATTTTCATTTATTCAAATTCATCAACAATTATTAATTAATTAATCCTATCGGTTAATTAATTCTATTAATACCATTCACTTTCTGTTTGCAAACATTCTTATATTACATTTCTAATAGAAATTTAATTATTCATCAATTCACAATGAGACTCTAATTTGTTTTGATAATATTTGTTTAACTTTTTTAGTTTAAGCTCATAAGGAACCGATAAGTATTCTTCAGTTGATAATTGAACATTATATCTCTTTCTATTTCGACTTTCTATTTCGACTTTCTATTTCGACTTTCTATTTCGACTTTCTATTTCGACTTTCTATTTCGACTTTCTATTTCGACTTTCTATTTCGACTGTCTAAATTCAATGCGTCTTTAAGAATGTGTATAAATATCTTTAGGAAGTAGGGTTGAGTTATGTATATCGGTGCAGATTGAGAAATCGTATTATCGAGTTTGAATTCCAACCGATTTCATTTCATTCACTTGCTTCCTCTTGGGAAAAGGATAAATAAAGCATAAATCCAGCTCTTACCCTTAATTATGGGTAAATAGCAGAACAGATTGGTCTATATAGCCTTAGTTGGCGACCAGTTTAAAAGAAGGGAAACTCTGAATTCAAACCAGCCTGGACAGGGTTGGATTCCGTCAGGCTGTGTTTCCAAAATAAACGCCACTGGTGGTGTAATGCAGTGAATGTGTGGCCTCTATGATTGATAGATCGACCGGATTCGTGAGCGTGATAATTGCCTACAATTTATAGAAAAAGTTTAGGTTTAAAAAATTCTTGAAAAGTCCCTTTGAAGGTAATCTTCTAAGGTGATGTAACATAAAAGGTTCTTTGTGGCCCAGAGGTAAGGCACGTCAGCGTAAATGACGGTTCCGTATAGGATGCAGGTTCGAATCCTTTCAAAGAACGAATATTTTCTATGAAAATTTCTCGGACATTCAGGCCGGTAAATGTTATTTAATACTGTTTATCATAAACAGAGCATTTGCTTAAATACTTGTATCTATAAATAACAACGTTAAACATAAAAAAAATGTCTTTAATAAATAAATTGTCGGACCTTGTTCATTTCTTAATATATATAAAAGATAGTTTAATATGTATAAAATGAACAGTGTAAATTCATAAAGCCTTAAGGTAACCTTTAAATATTAGTGAATTTAATGAGAAGTTTTTTTGTTTTTTTTTTAACATTTCACCCCAAGCAAGGCGGGAAGCCCCTAGGACGCAAAGGAGTTACAGAAAATTTAGAGCAAGATCAGATAGGAGTGATAGAAGAAAGGATGAGGGTAGTGGATAGATCAAGGCAACTGGAGATGTCGATTGACATTACACTTGAATAGCTGGAGATTATAGCTCACAGGGAAACAGGAAAAGGGAAGGAAGTTCCACAGGCGAGAGGTGCGAGACATAAAGCTATTAGAGTAGAAGAGACGGCTACATTTAGGGTTTTCGACAGTGATGGGGTGAGAGCGGGATGCCAGCTTCGTAAGGCGCTGGAACTCATGACGTCTGGGAACCAGCGAATGCAGCTCCTCGGAGCAATTTCCATGAAAGTATTTGTAGAACAGACAGAGGGAGGCGACGGCGCGTCTGTGAGAAAGTGACTGTAGACATAATACGGAAATACCTAACATCTTGGAGATTTTCCTGTCTTCGTTCTGTTTTTTCTACAATTATATATGTTTTTTTTTAGTGTGAGAGCTGCATGAATTTAAGCGTGCTCCTAGATTGGCAATTAGTTTTACTGTTGAACTAGCTAAATACAACCATAAAATGTATTGTAAGAGTTTCTTTTTTCTATGACTTTTCGCCTGTGGAATCCCGTTCACAACTGCTTGCTTTGCCGCGCCCTTCAATTTTCAGAAATTTAAATGCAACGCCAATCGCAATCTACTTGAATTATGTTCTCTTATGGTCCTTTCTCCGTACTAAAGTCCTCTCATCCACTTTCCCTCCCAGTAACTGTTGTGGCATTATCGCCTTACTTGGCGTGAAATGATGAATGAAAAAGGAAGGAGTTAACAATTAATGGGTTAATATTCTGGGCAGAAGAGGTATCAAATAAGAACTAAAGTTTTAACAGGGAATTGTTACCAAACCTGCCATATTACATCGATATATAAATAAATATTTGTATATTTAAGTATCAAATTCTCTTTTAGGAATGATTAATTGAAAAAATTACAGACATTATGTCTGCTATTTTAACAAAATCCGTTCATAATCACGAATAATTTTCCGTGAATTGATATTAAAGGTTGAGAGAAATGAGCTATAACTGTTTAAATTTATTTTGTTTTCATTTCCCAAGTACTTTTGATATTCCTCCAATATCATCTTCAGTAGTACAAGTAGTACAAAACTATATGTTGTCCAGGGGTATAAGCTTTTATACAAGGCTGTACGCTGCTATCCATTACCGTAAGTTTTCATTATACTTTTAAATGCAAACGGTTGACAATATACTGAGCGTTCATTAGATCGTGAAAAAATTATCAATTATGGAATTTTTCATCTATGTTATAATGTCATTGTCATGCGCGCATTAAAAAACTGTTCCTTTATAGGCATTTCAGAACATTACTGCAGTATTCATGGTTGATTCTGTTCAGTGCCGACTTTATTTTTTTTTAATATAAATTGCCTCTAAGATCTGTAGCTTGAATGTATTATTTTCTTGTTCTAGGATAGTTGTATTGTCGATCATTATTTTTTTATATTGTAAATGTGGGATGGGATGTTGTTGTAGAGGTATCGCAATGGACGAATGGTGAGACATATGTAATGTAAGACGTCTTGTTAGTGTAGTTGACGTTTACCCAACATATATATATATATATATATATATATATATATATATTGTATTTTTTATAATATTGTTATGGGACCTTACCCATAATAACATAATGGACTATTCCATACGTAATAAATACTGCGCCTCAAGTGGAAGCAGGGAGTTCAGTCTGAAGTCTGGTGTGAGGTCCGTCAGAAGTCCGTCAGGAGTCTGTCAGTCAGTCAGAGCGAGCGAGTCAGTCAGTCGATTCAAGGGCCGAGTCAGAGGCAGTCCGAAACAGAGTCGCGTTCAGACAATTACTACTAAACCTGATTGTTCGTACTAACATTTTCTACTCTGTATATATTCCTGTTTGTAATATATCTGTGTTATTCCATATCCGTGTTGAAAAAGAAATCAGGAGGAATTCGAGTTTGTGCTGATTTTTCTACAGGTTTGAACGCAGCAATAAAAAACTACCACTATGCGCTACCTAGTCCTGAAGCATTATACACTAATGGCGGAAAATATTTTTCAAACATTGGTTTAAGTTAGGCCTACCTGCAAATGCCAGTCGATGAAGAAAGTTCAAAACTACTATGCATAAACAAACACAAAGGATTGTACAGATACCAAAGACTACCATTTGGAATTAAAGTAGCGCCGGCTATTTTCCAGCAGACGATGGATACGATGCTGGCAGGACTAGAATACACAATAGCATATATTGATGACATATTGATTAAGAGCGAAAGCGTTGAACAACACTGGCAACATGTACAAGAAGTGTTTAAGAGAATTCAAGCAACGGATTCAAAGTGAAAGAAAATAAGTGTGATTTTTTCATAAAGGAAATTAAATATATAATAGACCAAGAAGATAGACGTCTAGACCCTGAAAGGACTACAGCAATAACAAAAGATGCCAGTTCCTAAGAACATAACAGAACTACAGATTTTTCTTGGATTAGTGAATTACTACCAGGAATTCATACCTCAAATGTATAAACTTCGCGTACCATTGAACGAACTGCTAAATAAAGAAAAAGTTTGGCAGTGGACAGATCAATGCCAGGAAACATTTGAAAAAAATAATTAAGACATTAACATCGGATTTATTTTTGGCACACTTGTAGCAAGTGATGCGAGCGCCTACGGTGTCGGAGCGTGTATATTACATAAAATGCCAGATAGGACAATAAAACCTACCAACAAAGACAGAGCCATTGGAAGATGCGGTAATCGCAGCCCTTAGAAATAAAGAAGACATAAGAAGAGTACTATGTTGTTCAATCAGAAACCTCCCAGTCACATTGCAAGACATAAAAAATGATGCCAAAAATGACGAATTTATTAATGAAACAAAAAAATAGCAGAAAAAAATGAGAAAATTTCGGACAGCTTTTCTCTATGCGATAATGTGCTACTTTACAACGAAAGGGTTGTAATCCCCAAAACTTTACAAAAACGGATACTAAAGGATTTCCACAGAGGACACCCGGGTAAAAAATAGAATCAAGTCGCTTATGCGAAGCTATGTATATTGAAAGAATATGGACCAGGATATTTCTCAAATGGTGGAAATGTGCAAGGGTTGTAATTTAGCAGCTAAAGCACCGCCAATCATACATAGGCCTTGGCCTGATACTTATCCTCCATGGCCAAGAATACACGCAGATTATGCAGGACCAATTGACGGGTTCTACTATTTAATCATAGTTGATAGCTACAGTAAATGGCCGGAGGTGTTTCGGTGCAAAAATCCTACTACAGAAACGAACATAAATTTCCTCCGCGAGCTATTCGCTCGGTTTGGCGTAGTGGACTGTTTAGTAACAGATAACGGAACGCAATTCACGGCAGCAGATTTCCAGGAGTTTTGCGAAATCTATCAAGTAAAGCATATAAAATCCCCGCCTTACCATCCAAGATCAAATAAACAAGCGGATACTCTCAAAAGAGCATTACGAAAAGCGTACGATTGCCTACGGAGAAATCATTACACCAATTCCTACAGGTATATAGAATAACGCCAGTTAATGCGACACCATCAACATTATCACCAGCAGATATCATGTTTGCTAGGAAAATCAGATCAGCGTTCGATAAATTACTGCCAAGTAAAACAAAACAAGTAACACAGTCTACACACCAAAAAAAAAAAATTCCTCCCAGGGGAAAAAGTTTTTTAAGGCATAAAAATATAATACCTCTTGCTGGGAACAAGGGATAATTGAGAAAAGAATTGGCAATATGATGTACAGAGTTCAAGGGAAAAAATTCTCACACAGAAGACACGTAAACCAAATAAGGAAGAGACCGTTACAGGATGCTAACGGTCCACCTCAAGAAGAGGTATTGGACATGATTTTCGACACATTCGATATAACAAGACCGCAAATAATGCCAGAACCAAGAAAATCGTCTAGGAAAGGAAAATTTACTGAAACTTTCGAAATAGATCCAAAGAAAAAAAGATATTAAAAAAACCCTGCTACGCAAAATTTTCGGAAGTGGGGTGTTATGAGACCTTACCCATAATAACATAATGGACTATTCCATACGTAATAAATACTGCGCCTCAAGAGGAAGGAGGGAGTTCAGTCTGAAGACGGGCGACCGGCTGATCGGTTGAACTCTCTGCCTTCAAAGGGCATATTTTTGGCCGAGCCCACGGGCTCGGAGATTCCACGTTAAACCGGACTTGTGCCACATGATGCCCTCGTCGGGGGTGACTAAATACTGTTCAGTCTGAAGTCTGGAGTGAGGCCCGTCAGAAGTCCGTCACGAATCTCTCAGTCAGTCAGAGCGAGTGAGTCAGTCAGTGGAGTCAAGAGTCGAGTCAGAGGCATTCCGAAACAGAGTCGACTACAGACAATTACTACAAGACATTGGAATAGTGATACTGGTCGAGGCTACATTGTTCTCCATACTAAACCTGATTGTTCGTACTAACACTTTCTACTTCTCTGTATATATTCCTGTTTGTAATATATCTATGTTATTCCATATCCGTGTCCGAGTTCTTCTTTATTGGTTCTACCTTGGACTATCACTGTGGTACAAGGAACCGGACCATAACAAATATATAACTAATTTTATTTTTTTATTAGAATCTATGGAAGATATGTAAGCATGAATGAGATTCGCTAACGATTTTTCATTCTGTTTGTGTTGTGGATTCCAAGATGAAATTCGGTCTCCAATGAATGACAAACGCAAGAATTAAAGATAAGAAATAAAATGTATTTACACAATAATACAAAGGGTAATACTGTTAGTAAATCCAGGAACGCGATTAGTAGCAATAACATATAGATATATACAGTCTCGAAGTAGGATTTCCTTAGAGTCTACGTGCTTGTAACTGACTTCTACAAGCGGTTACCTCACACTATTACTCTACCTCCAACTCAATCACAATCTCAGTCTTCTTACTATCTCAACTCACTCTCTGCATTCTGACTGACTCTGGGTACTTAACGGCAGCAGTCCAAGTAACACTAATAGAGACCACTTATATGAAAAAGAGGAGGATCCCATAATAGTTCGTAGTCAGCGTGCATCTGGATACAATGCAGTAGTTTGATATATTTATTGTCCTTTGAGGAAGTATTATATTCGATTTGACGTGTATTGAGTTTTTTTTTAGATATCGTCTTATTTGTTCATCTACAATGTGGTTTGGGAAGTCATTATTAATGATAATATGCTTAATAATTTTTGTTCAGTGTAGAATATATTTAAGGTAGAAGAATTAATTTGTGCTCAGTTAATAAAATTCTGTATAAGGGCTATTTTGTAGTAATCTGGACATTCACACTTATAGTTGAGAGTGCTACACTTTTTTCTAGTTGTTTTCTTTTATAAAGAGAAGTAGTAATTATGTTGTTATTTGTGTCTATTAAAATACCAAGGAAAGGAATGTTGTTGTCTTTACTTGTTAAAATATAAATCTTTATTTTATGAATGTCCCTTCTTAACGCACAGATGTAATAAAAATCAACCATGTCCCAAATGACTTGCCAGTTTGCGAGCCCGAAGTTTAAAATCAGTTGTACGGAAGATTGGAGCGATAACGAGAAACTTCAGCAGTTTAAAACCGTTGAAGAAATTTGTTGAAGATTCTGACAAGGTCTAAGTAAGATTATGGCAACAGGTATAATCCTTATTATAAGAGACTTTCTATTTGAATTCCTGACATCAGGAGTTACTATTATTTACATTTATTTACATACAGTCCAATGTTCACATCCTTTTTTATTATTAAAGCTATGGGACGCCGCTTCCAGATTTGCTGCACTTTGAGGTTGGTTGAATTGTTAGCGGATCGGGACGAAAGGTTTTAGGGCCGAATTCAAATTTTAGTTGTTTTCGTTCCATTCACACACAAATACCTTTTTTTTTGTTCAATTTTGAAAATTATTTCACTCCAAGAAAGGCTACAGAACCATCAGCACACAAGGGAATCCTGAGTGTGAATGAATAAAAGAAAAAAAATATTAAAGGAGAACAATAATCGAGGATAATTGAAGATAACAGAAGACAAGGATTGACATTGAAATTGTTGAAGGTCAAACTTGAATGGAAAACAAGAAGCAGGAAAGGAGCTGGAAAAGCTATGAATCCAATTCTCCTCCAAATTATGAACTTGAACTGGAAAATGAATTATTCCCAATAGAAAATTGTTAATGAAATATATACTCGCAAACGAATGAGGCGATGATTGAAACAATCCAAAAGATGTTTTGGTTGAAATAACACTATAATTGTTGAGAAAAACAAACATGTCGATCAATCATTTATGAATGAGGGGGGTGGAATGTTACCTGTAAATCCAATAAGTAGGCTGTGTATTAAAGAATTACATACAATGGAATCAGAAGTACAGATATCCCTCGGCCAATGCGTTTTCGATTCGTGCGCTAAATATATATATATATATATATATATATATATATAAATATATATATATATATATATATATATATATATATATATATACCAAAATTTCATTAGTTCATACATAATACTTGATAAGTGCAGTAAAACATTCTCTACTTTTATCATAGTAAAAGAAAATTTATTTTTTCGTAGTTACCGATGTGCATATCAATAAGGACAATCGAGGGATTCGTGTACTCAATATGAACAATACATGGAAATATATATATAAAAATCCATGGTGAGTGGAAAACGAAAAAAAGGCCTGTTAATAAAATATATCGTTTAGTTCTAAATTCCTTGAATATTATTCGAACGGATAGACACCTGACGAAGGTTGGAGTGTACAACGGCCGATAGGATGCGATGACAAGAACAAGGATCAAGGTAATATTCAGGATTGAAATAATTTAAATAAAAAAAAGTTATATATAAAAAAATAATAATTCTTCACCAATTTATAAAATGCTTAGTTATTGTGGCAGCAAGAAAGAGTAAAAACGTACAAGGAGAACCAACATCAAAATTTCAAAACATGTAAAACGGATAGCTACAATTTTTTAATAGGCATCCATGATGAAAACCCTATAGAGTAAACAACAGAATAGATGACGATCGATTTTTCAACCGCTCATTTCAAGAAAAAAAAACAACAAAAAATAACGTACTATTCTCTGTGGTCCAGATTGATGTAGCAAAGGATAAATATCTACTGGAGGGAAACATTCCCCGAGGTTGAGCGGTCAACTATGCGGAAGCAGTATTAGGTTTTATGGTAAGATTATAGGTGGTGTATTCTAGATGGGGTTAAAATGACAGCTCAGATACATATTGATTTTTTTAAGGCACACGTACGCTCAGTCTTGTTTTAAAAAGTAGATGAACGCTTTCAGAAAGATTCATTTTCAGTAGGACTTATTATTGTGAAAAAAAGATAAAACAAAAAATAATGGATAACGAAAGAGAGAAAGCATTCAATAGCAAAGATTTGATGAAGTTGCCAGTTCGTTAAAATTAAATTGCATTGTATGCTCGACCTGCAGAAAATCTTGGAGAGGTTTCTTTGTTCGAATTTTACCACGGAATGGGGAGATTGGGCCCCCATTCTACCTGTAAGGTGAAACGTTTTCTGTCCTGATACCACTTCGCTCAGACACCATGTGTTCACACATTAACGATTCCATCTACACTCGTGTTTATGAATTCATAGTTTTCCTTTTCGTCGGTTGGTTAGTGACAAAGGCCCAAGAGAACATTTTGCTCGATTAATAAGCTCATAAATTTTGCGTATATCCTATAATTATATATTTTTTTAGAGGATAATTTTTCTAAAAATTCCAGTCAGCGAGACAATAATGTGGAACTTGGAAAATTAGGTAACATTTGGTATGGAGGGAAAATGAAGATCACTGCCTCACTGTGGGATGGGGTTGAAATAATAGACAAAGAACATCACTGGAAAATACGAAAACTTAAGGAATCAGCACATATGCCAGGCCACAAAATACCCCTGAACCGATCAAGCATAGAAATGAAAACAATATGGGAACCAGTAATAAGGAGTGCTAGAGAAAAGCAATGAATAACAACAAAAATTGCAATATAAGATCTGGTAAAAAATATACAATAATAATACCAGAAAAATTGCAGTATGTGCACTGTTAAAAAATGATACTGAGAAACTTCGAGAAATTAATGACGATGTCCTGAAGTCCAGTCGATAAGGGCGTTGGTTGGATCCAATGAGTAGACTCAAAGAATTTTAAGTTCGATACTAGCCAACAGCAGTAGTGAACCAAAAACTTGAAGAGTTGAGTTAATTGGAAATAACTGAAATATGCAACTAGAACAATCTACGAAAAAAAAAGGGTTCGGTTTGAAATGCCAATCACCTGAAGAAGACCGAGTCATACAACGTGAATATGGCAATAACGATAACAGTCCGAATAATGTACGCAATCATAATACCTTAATTCAGAGATACAGACATTTATTGGTAATATTCTTTTACACATTTCAAAAGTAAAATGGTGACACATTTTTATTACATAGCATAGTATCCGAAATAGTCTGTGAAATTCTTGGGGTGGCGTGCAACAAGTTCAATGTCATTCATTCTACAAAAACTCAGGGACAATGTAAGCAATATACAATTTTTCCAATATGATATTTCTAATGTTTTCCCAATATGATATTTCTAATGTTTTCCCAATATGATATTTCTAATGTTTTTTTATCAACGTTAGATACACTACATGTGCGAGGAACCCCTAGTAATTTCTTAAACTGGCGCCAATGTTATTTGATTTGTACTTTAAATAAAAGAAAATTATTAAACGTGGTTAACACAAAATGAGCCATGATTTTAATAGAAATTTTATTATAACAAAACGAAAAGAAGCATTATATGATTAAATTCTGCTCTCGTTAAAATATTCTTCTTTAGTATTGATAACTGCAGCAAAAGTATTCCGAATTCATTGCAAAAATTACTTAATGTATAAGATTGTTAAATGATTCCATTCCTTTTACAATGACTCTTAGAGTTCTTTTTCATTTTTTTTTTCAATTTTCTATCAAGTTCATCACATGCTAATTCTGGGAGTGGCTTCAAACCTTTGAACTGTAGTGTACATATTGCAAATATGTCGAGTTATTTTAAATTATAAATTGTCAAGATGTCATTTCTAGAAAATGTGTGAAATTAAAATTTAACAATATATATATATATATATATATATATATATATATATATATATATATATATATATATATATATATATATATATATTGGCTCCTGAAAAATAAATTTCAGTTGAGCTCTCTGGAGAAGATGTGTGGATTTGTAGACAGTGACTATTATAGCTGATATAGCGAGACTCTTCGCAAAAAGCGTATTGAGTCACTGTCACTGTGTGTGTTTCTAAAAATAAATGCGCTAAAATTCACCCTCATCACTGCCGTGCGCCGACGGCTTCTTGGTAGAATCCCCGACTGACGCCAATTCAGTTGGGTTTCGATCCTAGCTAGAGGATGTCTAGCCACACTGATGAGCTGCGAAACAGTCTGTCTGTGGATGACATTATATATATATATATATATATATATAAGAAAATATAAATGGATATAAATCCGACAGAATGAAAAAAATATCTGGAAAAACAAAACAAAAATCCTTAAAATGCGATTATGTTGTTTTAATATGAATGAATATATATATATTAAAGAAAAACAGACCACTTTAAGGTTCCATTATAATAATTTATTTCACCAAAGCCCTTTCAAAGGATGCCGGATCATCAGATAGCACTTTTGATATCTGATGACACGGCGTCCTTTAAAAGGACACTGGTGAAATAAATTATTATAATGGAACCTTCAAGTTCATCAGCAGGTGCAGAAATAAACAGAGTGATGGGGGAAATTATCCAACGTTAGTTTTTTGAGGTGGGCAGAATCCGCTTGTAGGTGGAATTATTAGAAAAGATGCGTTCCTTTTTTGATTTCTCGCTGTGCGAAACCATGTGACAATAACCTCAGATTGAATTGTTATTGGTGGTGGGCAGAAGGGGAGTGAGGGGAGTTGAACATAAGGAAAAAAAAGGGTTGTAGGACCAAGGTGGGGTGGTATTAGTTTTGTAAGATTTTGCTTTTGTAATTCTTACTAAGCAGACACACACACACACACACACACACACACACATACATATATATATATATATATATATATATATATATATATATATATATATATATATATATGCGTTTAGTTGACACGGGATTTTTTTTTTTATCATTTCACACCTACGTATGGAGAGATGCTTCTGGGACGCAATGGGTTACATGGACGGAAAGACAATGATAAGACTTTAGTGACGAGAAGTGAGGAAAAAGGAACAGGACTCCGGAACACAGAAGAAGGCGAGTAGCGTTGCATTTAAATCTTTGAATATTGGAGCCGTCAGAAAAGCAACAAAGTGGAAGTGTTGTTGCACAAGTGAGAAAAGAAACTGTTAGAATAGAACATACGTTTGCATCTAGCTTGTTCATTAGTAAAACTATAGTAGCTAGTTGCCAATCTAGCAGCATGCTTAAATTCATGCAGTTGAGGCATCAAGGGAGGAAACTCATCAGAATAAATGCCATATAAATATTTGAAGAATAAACTGGCGGAACTATATAGATATATATAAAAAAAACACACACACACACACACATATATATATATATATATATATATATATATATATATATATATATATATATATATATGGAATCTCCCGTCGGTTTCGACGTATGAGGATCTGATAGCTTATTGATTCAGTTATGAAAGTTTGTGCGATAATCTTAAGTGGCATTTAAGACCCGCTAGTGATTTAAAAAGGAGGCCACATATGGAGCAAGTGTGAGGATTGTGAGATGAGATCATTCTTAGATTGGCTGACCTTTTAGATGTTGCTCTCGCTTCTTGAAGATGATTCAGACAAGCAGATTGAAAATTGCTGAGTCCACTAAAACACGTCGATCTCCATTCTACCCGCTCCAAAGCTAAGCGCTCAAGATTGTTATGTCGTATATTGTGTGTCTGTAGTTGACACGGGAGTTTTTTCTTACTATTCCCAAACAAGGCGATAATGACAGTAGGATGCAGGGCGTTAAAACAATGAGATGAGAGATGCAGAAACACAGAATATGGCGATTGGCATTGCATTTAAATTTTTGAAAGTTGAAGGGGTCAGGGAAGCAAACATTATTAAATCCAAATAATCGAGGCACAAGCGAGGAAATGCCATCAGAAAAAGTGACCAAGCAAGGCGACAATGCGAATAGCACGTAGGGCGTTTCAGAGAGTCAAAGCGAAAGAGAAGCTTGAGAATAGGGATGACTAAAGAATTCACAAACGATGAACGGGATTCAAGAATACAGAAGACGGCGATTGACGTTGCATTTAAGTTTTCGAAGATTTTAGTTTTCACGGAAGTCAACGTTATAGGATTTTCATTGGTGGGATATGTAGGAAAACAAACTGTTGTTGCAGATGAGGCTATTTCAACAGTAAAAGGATGGAACTTGATGCAGAATTAGTAGAACGATTAAATTTATGCATTCGGAGCATTAGGAAAAAAATCGTCAGAAACGTTACCATAAAATATATTGGTAGAAATAATAAGAGGATGTCATGTCACGTTGGCAAGAAAGTGACTGAAGTCACTATGGTAGGATATGATCGGTTCCCTTAAGGACACTTTTAAATTTTAAATTTAGCGTAAAATTTCCGTTTTTTCTCAGTGCACATTTTACAGCTTTTTTTTAAATATATTCTTCTACATCTGTAGCCAGGCCACCATGCCTCAAGTCTTAATCTTCTTTGCGTAGACGTTATTCCACAATGAACATCGTCATGTATGCTTTTTTTTTATAATTTTGTTCATTTGCGTTGATGGCTGAACCGCTGCGTCTCCATTAAATGATGCGCCATTTTCGAAGGTCAACTTGTGTTTAACCTCTCTACAACGGCTTTCGTCACGTAAGCAATTATTCCACTTATTATTATTTTTATCCTGAACAATATACTGTCCAATATATGGGATCTCGCTTCGTATCTTCGGCTAACTTGTCTATCGACAGAATATCGGTTTTGACCCAGTATAAGAATGTCTCTTCGTATTTTCCATCCTTTTCCTCACTTTCAGAAGTCATGAACCTCAGCCTCGACAAAGCCTCTACCTACGGAATGGTTCTAGCTTTCACGTACTTGATATCAAATTCAAACTCCATTAACATTAATGCCCATCTTAGAATTCTCTCAGACCTTATGAATTCTAAAAGTCTAGGGTCTGATCTTATTTGGAATTTCTTTCCGATCAAAATCTGTCGAGGTCTATTCAACACCCATATTATGGCAAACGCTTTCTCAATATTTGAATAGTTCAATTCGTCTTTTGACAATTTTCACGAAAGATACATCATAGAATATCCATCCTGAGCTAATAATCACGAAATTTTGCGGTCACTTGAGTCAGTTTGTTACTAGTATTTTCTTTCTAGAAACGAATATTTTTACTACTGCCTTCTTTGCAAGAATAGTTTTTAAATTTTCAAATGCCACTAGTTGTCCTTTTATCCAAATAAGTTCCATTTTCTTTTTTCTCTGAACATCAAAATGTTCAGCCATTTCGGAACATCGCTTTACTTATCTTCTGCAGAAATTCACAAGTTCTAAGAAAGATTCCAATTCTTTTTGTACCTCAAATTTTAATATTTTATCAATTAACTATTTTTTCTAGTGATATGCCTTCGTTAGATATGGAATATCTTCAAAATTATATTTTTTAGCGTTGGGCATAGATTTTTCCGTTCATTTGTAATCCAGCATTTTTTATTTATTCAAAACCATATTGGTTTTCCATTTTAGTTCTTCGTCGTTAATAGCACCAACACAAATGTTATCTCGGTAGCATATTGTATTTAATATATAACTACCAATAACTTGCTCTATAGCCCGTTGAAAAATCGCATTTATCAGTTTTAATTCTATAAGGTTTTCTTTTATTAATAAGCCTATTAATAAGCCTATTGCCGTGTTTATTGTTCTGACTTAAAAGTTTTGTTCAATATGTATTTGATGGTACGCCGAATTAGATTTTAGAGAATGTTTTCGTTCCTGGAAGCGAATTCAAAGTCAATTCTGCAGGTTGGTCTGAAAGTCCTGTCATCTCTACACAAAATAATCTTCTATTTCAAATGGCTGACACGAGCTCCTACAGTTTGGAAGAGAGGTAGCGTAGTGACAAGACTTTCGGACCAAACTGTACATTGGATAGGATATGAGTCTGCACATATTTTGTGGTCTACACCTATTATGTTGTCATAACAACTGCGTTCATCCGTATCCTAAAATTACTAGCTAGGTTGTCCATTGACTTCTCCCTGGCGGAATTCCTTCAAGTAAATCTTGTTCCATTAATCTTTTGGTTTTTCCACAACTATTGATAATAGATAGACTGGCACTATTCGTGTTTGAAAATATGAGAGGGAGATATTTTCATGCGGTTTTAACTTTGCTTCATTTTTTTTTTTCGTTTGTTTTTTTTTAATTCCGGTTCCTTTTAGCTTGAATTTGTTTACTAATTTTGTCGAAATTCTGTCCAATATATCATTTCCAATTAGACCATGTTCTTTTCACAGTTTGGCATGATAATTGGTAATACGTTAAACTTATTTTTTTAGTTTCACGTCGGCTTCAAAATAGTCTAACTGATTCAATTGGACAAGGCTTTTACTTAATCTTGGTTTTCCTAATTTCTTCCAGAGATTTCTGGGTATCAACGTCACTTCAATTCCCGTATCTAGTTGCATGTCCAGTAAAACATTACTGATTCGAGGTTTTAATAACCCTATTTAATTTCCTTTTGTCATTTTGTTAGACTGTTTCTACATTTGTTTTTCTTCTTGGATTTACACATACATCTAAAATGAATAATTTTGAAACACTTTTCACATTTTTATATCCCGGACACATTTGTTTGCCCTTTGATGTTGATATCCACAAAAAGTAAACGTTATTTTATCTTTTTTTTTTCTTTATCGCATATGTGTCCAGATCCGTAACTTGTGTTGTATTAAATTTTCGAATTAATTCCTGTTGCTGAAAAAAATTCGACATACTTTCCCAGTTGCAAATTCATTAGAGTAATTTGCCGATACTCCTCATTTTGAAGGCCCTTTACCAGTTTCATTTGGATCAAATCCGTTTCATTCACTGGTTTTCCTCTCCCAGTTTCTCAAATTCACAATGTTTACCGGCTTGTTTTCAACGAACATACCCGGTAACTGTTTCATTCATTTTTTGAGTAATATTCATATTAGCTCTCTTTTCGTGCATTCACTAATTGTTTTCTTGGTATGTTTTCCCTATTAGTTGAATTAACGTCAAACGTCATTTTCTCCCACACAAGTAGGTGCGCAGTTGCTAATAATTCTATAATGCCCTTACAGCCAACAATTGCCAGGAATAGATAATTTATTAAGATGTCTCAACCAATTGATTATAACTTTTTCAGCCTTTATGTTTTACTGTGACACTGAGGCAATGAGATGGTTAAATGTTTATCCAGAGCAGAAACAGTTACTCACAAAATAGAATATAGGCTGATAGATAGATAGATAGATAGATAGATAGATAGATAGATAGATAGATAGAAATTTTCCTTGGTGAAAATGGGATCGTCTAGATTTTTTCTCTTCTAAAGTTTATTTTTCTTATATACCGTGAGTCTGACCTGGGCGAAAATATATTTGGAGAACAGTTTTAACACTTCTTTGAAAATTTACGTAAGCAAATATATTTTTGTTGATGAAAACAACTTGGGAAATGAAATCAAGGAACGAACCCGCTGTGAGGGTCGAAGGTATGAAAATCGATCCTGTCGTGACAAGCAGGTGATATGGTTTGTGTTTTCGCTGGACGTGAACGGAAAGTTAATGTGACGAGAAAAATTGCCTGGGATAACACACAGGACCAATGCTCCTAGCTGTAGAAATAGCAATTTAAATAATATAATCACCACATTTCATGGCAGTGGAAAAGAGACCCAAGAAGCTGCTCTACTGGAGGTAAAAAAAATTAAATTATACAACATTGCTTCCTTTGATTATGTGTCGCTAGATCTCGCTGTTAAATAAAAACAGTCTTTTTCGATATGCTAAATATAGAGGAAGTTTCGCTTTTATATATTAGTGCTGTTTCCTTCAAACCCACTATGTCGTTATCCACAAACTTAACTGTTTTGCGGTTCTTAATTATCAATATGTTTTTGGATATTAGAATCTTATATCAGTTTTTGTTTTGATTATAAGTTTCACACGTGATGGTCGACGTCTTTCTTTGAACAGGTATGTTGTTAATCTGGTTCATATGTCTTTACAGCTATTCAAAAGAATATTTGGCAATCCTGGTCTAAAACAGACTCCAAATATATGGGGTACCGAGCTGTTGTTATCTTGACTCTCCTGTACGCATATAAGAACTGGGTACTTTACCGAAGAGACGTAAAGCACGAATGCCAGATATCCGCCTACCCAAACAAATCCTCTTCTCGGAAATCGCAACTAGCAAGAGACCACACTGAGTCACGCGTCGTCGATTCAAGGATTAGCTCAAAAATTCTTTGCTGATGACAAAAATCGACCCAGTGAATTGGTGAACGAAATCGTCAAAAACAACGAATTGCAGAATTGTGGTCTACGAAAAACGTACTTTGAAATAGAAAAGAGGAAAAGAGACTAAACAAAATCAAGTGTTCTTCTTGTCTTGAACCCTCCTTCCCTGCCATACGATGCTTGCGGACATCTTGTAAGATCCAAAATAGGACATTTAACACAGAACAAAATGTCGATGAGCATCCACACATTGAACAGGAGTTCCACCAATGACAACGACAGATGTCAAACACTTAGTATAGACAACCTTACAGTTCATGGGGGAATGATTTACAATTCGAACATTTAGTTGTATTAAAAGTTTCCCAGTTTTTCACTACGGTTTGATTAAAATTGAAAAACTATTTTCCACTCAATTTCTATAATAAATCCTGACACTGCAAAAATATATTATCAGTATTTTCGATAAATACTCTACGCAGCAATTCATAGTATGTATGTATTCGGAAAAGCATATATCCACGAATAAATACTGTACGCAGCAATTCATAAAATGTATGTATTCGGAAAAGCTTTATGTACGAATATATACTCTACGCAGCATTTCATAGTATATATGTATTCGGAAAAGCATATATTTACGAATAAATACTGTACGCAGCAATTCAAAGGATATATGTATTCGGAAAAGCATTATGTACGAATATATACTCTACGCAGCATTTCATAGTATATATGTATTCGGAAAAGCATATATGCCCGAATAAATACTGTACGCACCAATTCAAAGGATATATTTATTCGGAAAAGCATTATGTACGAATACATACTGTATGCAGCATTTCATAGTATATATGTATTCGGAAAAGCATATATTTACGAATAAATACTGTACGCAGCAATTCAAAGGATATATGCATTCGGAAAAGCATTATGTACGAATAAATACTGTACACAGCAATTCATGGGACATATGCATTCGGAAAAGCATATGTATACAAATAAATACTGTACGCAGAAATTCATAGGTTATATATATTCGGAGCAGCATATATTTTCGAATAAATACTGTACGTAGCTGTTTATAGGATGTATGTATTCGGTACAGTAAATATGTTCGAATGGGTGATTAAAGATTTTGATCGATTGATGTCATTTCTACGGCTTATCAAATCATTTTACAGGTTATTTAAAGCCATAAAATATTTTTAGGTTATAATTTTTTTCATTTGAGATAAAAAAAAACTTCCGGGTAAAAGTCTTAATAATTAACCTATACATGGGAGAAAACAGATGGATTCCTCTCTTTCCGAACGGTATTTGCGTGTATGTGTATATAACTAGCCTGACTGGAATTGGTACTCGGCTCTCCAGTTAACAATTCTGAGCCCTTTTCCATTAGACCAAACGCACGTTCAAGTTTACAACACCTGGTATTCATAAGCGGTTACTCCTTTAGATACTGACCAGGCTCATCTTTGCTTATTTTCAGTGAACGTGCCTGGTATCTCCACGCGATCACCCATCTAGATATTAATCAGTCTCGAAGTTGCTTAACTTCGTTGATCGTACCTGGTGTTCTTATGTGGTCATCCATCTAGAAACTGACCAGACTCGACGTTGATCGTACCTGGTATTCTCAAGAGGTCACCCATCTAGATACTTACCAGGCTTGAAGTTCCTTAATTTCGGTGATCTTACGAGAACTGGTGCTTTAATGTGATGTGGTCGTAATTTTTTTTCAAGCACAGTTCCCAGTATGGAAACAAACTCCCAACAATTACATTTGCTTTTCCCTTTCTTTTCGGCACCCTACTCCCGTAAAACTAGTAAAAATAAATATCTAAATTAGGATTTTTTACTTTGTGCATGCTCGTCGGTAACAGAAAATTCTCTTAGGGTTGTACAGCAAAGCTGTGTCATCGTGGCACTCATATAGGTTAACCGTCTGTGTTGGCGCATTGGACGGTGAAGCATGATTGGCGGACGTTTCTAGTGAAAGAAGGTGTTATATCACGGAGACACACACATGATCCCAATCTTCATTTAGAGACGTTTGCTCGGCGCCGGGTTATGGGTTTTCAAATAAATTCGATGGTTATTTAGGACATGCCTGTATATATATATATATATATATATATATATATATATATATATATATATATATATATATATATATATATTGTGTATTTAGGCAGCAATTTTTCATTCATGAATGTTTTTCGTTAAATAGCATAGACAATTTTTGTCTATTTGTTTTAAGTAAGTTCCTTTCTTATTGTCTGATAAGCTTAATAACATTATCATTGAAAGAAAAAAGGAAATCACCACATTTATACATGTTTTAATCCTATCTAAGCTTCCGGCTTACATAAGCCATTATCAAAGATGACAGTTACATTTCAATATATCAAACAATAGACGGACAAAACAATAATAATAGTCTGTTTTTTGTTGCATGAAAAATTTCAAAGCTCGTGCATACGAGACGCGGAAGCGAAAATCGCATCGCAGCTCGTGACTTGTCTATATTATTTAATGAAACATATATATATATATATATATATATATATATATATATATATATATATATATATATAATGTGTGTGTGTGTGGGTGTGTGTGTGTGTGTGTATTCCATTCTGTCCACTCTCAGGATATATATATAGGATATATATATATATATATATATATATAATGAATATGCATACACACACGGTATATATATCCTGAAGAGTGGGCGGAATGATTGCTGGAGGTCCGTCTACCGAAATTTAGAGTCGAGATGCTAAAAGTATCACCAATTGCAAAAAAATAGAACGGCTAGTGATAAACGCATATATATATATATATATATATATATATATATATATATATATATATATATATATATATATATATATATATATATATATATATATTATCAAATGGATAAATATAGGTAAATCTTAGGGCAAACTTTCGTATACGAATACATATATTATACGACTTTACAAAAACAACGTTTATTTTTTGTATGAAAATCAGTCATGAAATTAATAAAATTAATGGTATTAATAAAATTAACAACAGACAGTGATAAAATTTATTTAGTAATAAAAGTAACACATAACGATAAAAACAAATAAATAAAATAAAATAAAAATGAAAACATATGAATAATAAATAAATAATTTAAAATATTAATGATAAAAACAAAACACGTTGCTAAGACTAATCTTAAAAGTAAGATAGAAACACTGAAACCATTATTACTGTTTTATCTTACTTATACTGGTGACAGGCTGATTCATGGTTAAAAATAATTGACTGATGTGTACCAAGAAATTACATTTTCAAATACACTTGGGTGCCAATGAGAATGATCTCGAGGGTTGCATTTTTCGCCAATATGATTTAAGTGGATATTTGTAAATATTTGTCTTGTCACGCTAGAGATTTTTGCATATATACGCAACAGTTGCCAAATAAATATTACTCCAAATTTAGTGAAGGTTTTGGATGCTTACTTAGTAGAAATACTAACCAATATTTTTGCATTTAAATGACAGCATTTGTCTAGCGAACAAAAATGCTTTCCAAGAATAAACAACTCGCAAACCTGCAGAGGGACAACGAGTACGCGATGCTTTCCCATACTTCAAGTTAATACAAAATATTGACGCACGTCTCTAGTAAAGTGCCCAGAGTGTCACCCGGATGTACAACCTAAACCAGGAAAGTGATAAACTTCGAACTGCATTAGTCGAGCACATTTAGACTTAGACTCTAGCAACATAGTGTAGGATACTATACTTAATAACTGGCACCCACCTTTTCGGAAGAGACGCGTTGATAACGGGTATTGTTTAACCAATTCTGCTGTCATTCCCGAACAGGAATACGATGAATGGGACAAGAAAGACAATTCTCGCCCTTATAATGCCTTTAATATACTTTATTTTATTGGACCGGTAAGAACGTCAAGCCTATTCTGTTTAATCATATATGTGACATGATGAGACAAGGCTTGACACCTAGAGTGTGAACCAGTATAAGGTGAGTAGAATTATGTATCATAAGATGTAATCATCATCTGTAGATGGTGAAGAATTCAAAATTACAGGTCCATGTTTAAGCGCAAACAGGATTTACAGTCTATTTATATCTGGTGTTTATAATCTTGGAACCACATTTAATCTTGTACATTTCATCTTGCTTAAATTGGAACAGGTACTTAGACAATTGAGATTTTATACATTTATTTTAATTCACTTCAAACACATATATATATATATATATATATATATATATATATATATATATATATATACGACTAGGCGTGTTAAATATGCCAGAATATATCTGTAGAGAAGAATAATTACTATAAGAGCGCCTTTTAAAATGTTTGAATTTCATGTCACAACACAGCATTTGGCTTCTCTTTAGCATCTCTAGTCTTGATCTGTCGAAACGCATCGCTAGGAATAAGTACTATTTCTTGTGTGTATATATATATATATATATATATATATATATATATATATATATATATATATATATATATATATGAATAAAAACTTAGCCGATGCTTTTCATTCTCTGATGGATTTTATCAAGCCAAAGGAAGGATTTATATTATTACAAGGAAATATATATGTATATAACTAGTTGTCACAATTAAATTTGCCTTCATAAAGTCCCTGAGATGACGAAATGCGTCGGCTAAAATGTTTTTCTTTTTCTTTATTCATATTGCCCTTTTACAGAGATAAATATATATATATATATATATATATATATATATATATATATATATATATATATATATATATATTGCTGGAGGCAATCGTCAGAGCCACTTATATATATATATATATATATATATATATATATATATATATATATTAGAAATGGACAAAGCCCGACAATTTATTTATTAAAGACATTTTTTTTATGTTTAACGTTCTTTTTTATAGATACAAGTATTTAAGTAAATGTTATTTAATACTGTTTATTATAAACAGAGCATTTACTTAAATACTTGTATCTATAAAAAAGAACGTTAAATATAAAAAAATGTCTTTAAAATATATATATATATATATATATATATATATATATATATATATACGTACACATTACTAATAAAAAACACGGAGACGTTTATAATTTTTAATTCGTTAAAATCGATATGTCCAACTAATCAGAACGATATCTCCTCCGCAAATGGAGAAAGTATACGGGACAGACACATTAGATTGGTAGTTTGGGGAGGGGGAGAGAAGGGATGAATAAAGATAGGACTAAGAGAATAGTAGTTAGTAGTAGTCGGTTTCCTCAGGCAAGAATTTACTCTATAGCTTTTAGATTTGAATAGTTTGTTTGTATGCTACATTGCCCGAAACTTTTTTTCCGTTTTTAGGCAGGATAAATCAGTTGGATTCAAGTTTATTTAATTAAAGGAATATTAATCTAAATAAAGTTCGGTATAAATATAATAATACTTGTTTGTGTTTGCATTTTAGGCCGAAGTCTGATAGTCAGTGGAGATATCTTTTTGAATGGAACGCAAGAGGGAGATATATAAGTAACGGTAGGCCCGGCAAAGAAAGGGTGAAAAGAAAAATCTGGATAGTTTTAGCCTTAGCAGCCTGACCTGCTTAGATATTTCTTAATATTTAGAACTATGTTAATGGGTTTATATAGTAGGTTGTTTGGCATTAGGTGTTATGAATAGTCCATAGTAAAATTAATAATTAAAAATCACAATAATATTATCAGATACAATACAGTAAATAACTTTAGAGAATTAAGAAGCGAATAGAAATTCAAAAACAAATACCAACCTTAAGGAAAAAGAGTAAAAGTTATGGAGTATGACAATGCTACAAGATATGAGTTTGGAAATATGGGCAAGGTGTTCAACGGCATGACAGTTTTAGGTCCAACCATGTATGTATATGTTCGCAAAAAGTAACCAGGTCGTGTATTATTTAATATCACGTACGCACGTGTCCAAATCTACATATATACACATGAGTGTACACACATATATGCTACTATTCTATCAACGAACCAACACTTCACGTGTCATCTTCCCAAAATCCATGCGGTAAGCGTTGTTAGAGGATTTTAAATTCGTTTTTATGCCTACTCTTGAAGATAAACTCGTTTCGTTGGTTTAGTAATTTGTGTACTTGAATATTGCGATATTTTTCTGTATAGACAGATCGCATCTGTCCCGGAATGTTTTGGGAGTTCTGAACTGATAGTGGTTTTCCCATTTGATTATTAGGGTGAGGTTATTATCACGAATTTTCTAATAATGCTTGGATGGAGCCATTCGGTTACTCAGATTAATATTTGAGAAGGAATGTCAGTGGTTATATAGCCTTTGTTTCCAATTTCCGGCGGATATTCCTATGTATGTCTTTGCCTCTGGTGTTTTTTCCCGGGATAATCGTAGCTTGGTATACAACGTTTCCCAAATTACAGGTGCCTTCGACTGGGCAAATGGTTTCGGTTTTACAATTTCAAGATGGTTTTACCCTTGCATTAGCAGTCTTGGAATGCTTTTAATATTTAGCTGTTGTGTGTACTAATAATGTTCTGTGTGTTTCTCGTGCAGGAATAGCTAATTTTGAGAGTTTTTTTGTTAAATATTTTCTACATATTTAAAAAAAAGAATCGCTCTACAGAAAATATTTAACAGAAAAAAAATTAGTAAAATCAAATATTAACCTGAGAAACGAAACTGTTCTATTCAAGTATTATTGGAAAATTAGATAATAGGATGGTTCGTATTATTGACTCTAAACGTTCGTTAAAGTATTCTTTGATCGCGTCGTCAGAAACTAGGCGAGGTGCATAGATGGAGATGAAAATCAGGAAATTACCATGGTTGATAGCAATGGGGATGAGGATATGCTGCATCATGAGTTTGTCCTTGGATCCGATTTAACTGCTGTTTCCTTCGGCAAGTCTGATTTCACTCAAAGTAGCCACAACGAGATCGAAAAGGGGCCAACTCTTGACACGTAAGGATTTTTCTTCTCTGTGAGCGTTCTGTGTCCTTGACGTCTATCAACGTAAGAACGTTCTATGCTCCAATATGCCGGCGGTTAAAAGCAACAGTGGTTTTGTCGATATGAGGTTTTATGTTTCGATCGCGAGAATGAGTCTACTGCAGAGAGCAGTTAGCCACACAGGCACATCCGCGTTGACCCATGATTACACAACCATTTCTCTCTTCGATTGGGCTGCCTAAATCCTGAATAGGCCATCCCAGTCACGAGTCCATGTGCTGCATCCGCGTGTCATCTCAGGTCACGATGGAGACGAGCATAACGAACTAGCCGCCATCGTGTGAACGCGGACAAAGAGTTTCAGGTAAAAAAAGAAGTCTACCACAGTCGCCTGCGGGACTATCGCCGATGTACTTGCTGGAGAGTGTACGTCAAAGAGAATTTGAGGATGTCATTCGCTTAGATTTGATCCTTCTAGAAAAGGCGAAATCAGAAGCCAACACACTTGGCCAGAATCGCCTCCCATTCGGCTCGAAATATCAAAATACTAGCTAAATAAATTAGGGAAAATATTAATAGAACGACCCTCATAGCAATATTCATGCAACATATATATATATATATATATATATATATATATATATATATATATATATATATATTTGTATATTTAGGCAGCAATCCTTCCTTTATGCATGTTTCATTAAAACGAGAGACAAGGTACTACGGTTGAGCTTTTTATTTAATTTTTCTTGTGTTCTGACAAGAGCTTTCTTTTCTGGACAAAAGTGTGTAGAACTGTCCGAATGTTCTGTATTTTCCGAGCGCATTCGGCTATACCTTTAGCCATTATCAAGGATGATTCGATTATCAGCTTAGTAGAGTGTGTGACTTCTGTGTATGTTCAGTGTGTGGTAGTGATGTTTTTAGTTTCCGAATACGGTTAGCACATTGTGGCTTTGTTCATAGTTAATATTGTTAAGAGTTGGCTTTTTCTTTTTTATTATTAGAGCTTCCATTATTTTTAGTCTTTTTTTGCAAGTGGATGCAGTTAATATATTTGTGTTTTCTACCAGTATGTTCCTAATAGTGTCGGGTAAATCTGAGTGTGTGTTTAAATGTGTTCTGATGGAACTGTGATCAGATAGGTGTAATGTAAGACGTCTGGATAAACATGTGGTTGTGCATTGTGTATTGGTTGTGTTTTATTTCTGTGTGTGTGTGTGTGTGTGTGTGAGAGAGAGAGAGAGAGAGAGAGAGAGAGCAAAAAGCTGCAGTATAAACTGCAAGATGTCCCAGAATGTTGTCATCTGCAAATCAAGTCTTGTTTAACACATAACTAAAAAAAAGTGGCAACAGAGGTATGTTCAAATGTAGGAACAAATAAAAAAAAGACTTACAGTTATTTGTGTCCAGAAAAGAAAGCTCTTGTCAGAACACAAGAAAAATTAAATAAAAAGCTCAACCGTAGTACCTTGTCTGTCGTTTTTAATGAAACATGCATAAATGAAGGATTGCTGCCTAAATATCCACGACCCGGCAGCCAACAAGGAAAATAACACCACTACATTCAGAAAAAACCTCGTCTTACGACAAATAAAATCAGCTCAAAATGAGATCCAACATTTAAACAAAGAAATACACAAACATAACACTGCACTAAAAAACACTTTGACCGAACCTGAATCTAATGAATCACTGTACCATCTCAATCTTAGCATCAACCAGCACCAACTCACACACAGACAAATAATTACAAAAAAACTTTGTAAATTATATCAAGGAAATATTTTACTACCCAACAGTGAAGACAAATATTTAAATTTATCCAACCATAAATTAACAGATGACCAAAAAGAATTTCTAAATTTAGGTCCAAACTGCCACATCCAACCTAAGTTTGACCTTATCACCAAGACAACTTAAATTGAAATTCTATACCAATCATTATCCCAACTTGCCACGCGTTGTGACATAGCAGTACACCCTCACCTGAAAGACCTACTCAAAGCCGAGGGTTTGAAGAACCGATCCCCCGGCACCAACCATAGTAGTATTTTAACACCCAAACTAAAAAAGGCTGCGAAAGAGTTAAAAAACAACCCTGACATTGTCATCAGACGAGCCGATAAATCTAACACATATGTCATACTCGACAAAGCTGATTACCAGCAAAAATTAAAAGATATTGTCGATGACCGATCTAAATTCACATAATTGAAAAGAAATCCCACTGAGACTTTAAAAAGGTCCGTTAACAAGCTAATAACGGCTCACAACGCGGAAGTCGGTTCCCTGAAAATTCAAAAAATAGTTGGAGATTACCAACCGGGATACCTATATGGAAACATCAAAACACATAAAACCAGGATACCCACTACGACCAATTATTTCCCAGATACCAACACCTATCTACGAGCTGTTTATCAAAATTCTTAAACATTCCTTAACGACATTTTCCTTAACGACATCATCACTCCATACCTACCTACCAATTACAGCATCACCTCCACCCAAGAATTCCTACAAATTTTAAAAACTACAAAAGGAACAAATCAAGGTATAATAGCGTCACTGGACGTCGAAAACTTATTTACAAACGTCCCTGTCGACCAAACTATTGATATTATCCTCAACTCTGTATACAATAATAATTCCATCCCTCGCCATCCATCAAACCACCATCCTAAAAAATTACTACACGCATGCACAACCAAAGTCCCCTTCTATGACCATAATGGCAATATTTATACCCAAACTAATGGTGTTAGTATGGGAAATCCACTGGGTCCATGCTTCTCCAACTATTATATGTGTTACGTAGAAAATACTATATTTACACAGGTCCACAAACAGAAAATCTATGTTCGGTACGAAGACGATATCTTCATTTTAGCTGACAACATTAAAGAAATAGAGACACTTAAGACCACATTTGAGAAAAACTCCGTCCTTAATTTCACATATGAACTTAGCCAAAAAAACAAACTACCATTCTTAGATATCCTCGTTGAACACAACAATAACACTTTCATTACCATCATTAACCAAAAAACCCACCAGCAAAAACTCGTGCAACCTTAATTTCAAAAGCGAATGCCCACTTAGGTACAAAATAGCTGTAATAAAAAACTTTCTAAATAGAGCCCACCAGAACTCATCCTCTCGACTACTCTTTCTCAAAAGAACTTAACAACGTTAAACAAACACTAATTAACAACGGTTTCCTAACTACCTTATAGACCAACAAATTAGACTATTCCTCCCCAAAGCAAGTAATAACGATAGCGAACACACAACTAAAAACCACATACACATTTATTACAAAAACCAAATGCATATTAATTACAAACAAGATGAATCTTCTCTAAGACACATTATAAAGAAATATACTACTCCTATTGATCCTAATAAAAAAATCAAACTTATTATCTATTATAAAAAATTTAAGACGGCCAACCTTATCCTCAAAAATAACAGCATACCAACTAAGTCAAAATTAAAAAGAACAAACATTATCTATGAGTTCAAATGCCCTTTAAGGAACTGCGTTCCTCACCAAACCGGACTCATAAATAATTACATCGGCTACACAACCACATGTTTATCCAGACGTTTACATTACACCTATCTGATCACAGTTCCATCAGAACACATTTAAACACACACTCAGATTTACCCGACATTTATTAGGAACATACTAGTAGAAAACACAAATATATTAACTGCATCCACTTGCAAAAAAAAAAGACTAAAAATAATGGAAGCTCTAATAATAAAAAAAAAAAAGCCAACTCTTAACAATATTAACTATAAACAAAGCCACAATGTGCTAACTGTATTCGGAAGCTAAAAACATCACTACCACACACTGAACATACACAGAATGCACACACTCTACTAAGCTGATAATCGAATCATCCTTGATAATGGCTAAAGGTATAGCCGAAAGCGCTCGAAAATACAGAACATTCGGACAGTTCTTACACACTCTTTGTCCAGAAAAGAAAAGCTCTTGTCAGAACACAAGAAAATTAAATAAAAAGCTCAACCGTAGTACCTTGTCTCTCGTTTTTAATGAAACATGCATATATATATATATATATATATATATATATATATATAATGCAATATAAGAGCCAGCATTCTCAAATATATATCTAAAAAACAAATGTCACACATTGCCTAAGTTATGGAACTATTTGCCTACTTTAACTTCTTATTTAACACGTGGGCTTCCCTACTCGTTTCTCTATAAAAAAAACTCCCAAAAACAAAAAAAACAAACAAACAAACAAACAAACAAAAAATCGCAACATGCTTCTTTTCTTGATTGATTTCTTATCTCCTGTCCTCACTCTTGCCGAGCTTCGCAACACTACTTTCTTGGTAATTCTAATCACCCTGTAGTAGCTATATTGATATTTCGTTCCAATCCTCTATTAAAAAGGAACCCCGCTATTTACAAGACCTCTTTCCGTTTTCATCATGCTGATTGGGACACTCCTCTTGATTTTCTCCGTGAATCTGCAATATTATTGGTCCTAATCAAACGGCTCATCTCCAGACTCTTCCCCACCGCCTTAAGGTTCCCTCTTTATGTCTTTTCTATAAATACTTTTTAAGGTAGTTATTTGGATACCGCTACTCAATAGTACCTAGATTTTTTAGAAAATTAAGCGCAGAGATCTCTTCAATTTACAGTTGAGTTGGCTAAATGTAACTGTAAATTCTATGCTAACATTTTATTCTCTCCCATTTCTCGCTTGTGGAACTCTCTTCCGGCTCTATATTTTCCAGCCAATTTTCATCTACAATATAGAACTTGTCTATAATGTCCCGAATTAGCTTCAACTTTGGGTTTTTATTACACTATATTTGCCCATACCATGTTTTTCGGGATTAAGGACGCCATTACAATCGCCTACTAAAACTACCTAACGAAACGTCGTCAAAGAACGGCTCGATACGCCGAAACAAATCAGGACGCACGGTCACTGGGCGCATAAACCCTAATGAGACGAAGAGACGTATCCTTTATTGTAACATCCAGTACGCAAAGTTTTTCTATCGAATCTGCGGAGTAAAGAGCACACGACGCATTCAAAAATTTGCTCACTAGCCAGACAAAAAAAAAAAAAAAAAATCTCTCGATCATCCATCAAAAAATGCTGAATAGAGGAAAACTTGTAAGGCAGTACATATTTATGTATATAGAGGGATGGTTGAACAGAGATGGATCCTCCCTAAAGAATACCGAATTAATTTTTTTTACATTTTTCTTCGTCGAAGAACGCCAGGGGAGGGAATGACCCAAAGGCAGCAGTTGCTTCTTGAAGCCCCGCCCTTATTTGTTACGATTCATGCACCACAGTTAACATCCTCTTGGAGTTGGGAAAATATTTAGGGTTTTCAACATCTTTTGAGTGGTCTTCTTTGAAATTTAGAAGATATCTTAAATCTCTTATTTTGTGGATTTGTGTTAATGCCTTTTCCACCTACTACATTGAAACCTAGCACACGTCTACCCTTTAATTATAAAGGAGTTTGGATTTTTTTTCTTTTTTTATTTGATTCTGCAGATGGACTCCTTTGCCTTTTTGTGTTGTTTATTTGGGAATTTATCAGTGTATGAGCAAGGGATAGTTTTGGTATCTCTAAAGTTGTAGGCTTTTGGATTTTAAAATACGAGCTTTTTTGAACGTGTTCATCTTCGATAAAGTGGGTGATAAAGATTTTATGACTGGAGGTTGCGCCATGATATATTTTTTGATTGTGTTCTTTTGGAATTCAAAGCTGATTTTAGTTGTTCTAATATCGGCTTTTTTTCAAAACTTGGTTCATACATTATTTTCATCGCTCTCATCTTGTCGGCGCAGCTGGCCGGATCATAACCCTAAGAGGAAGAGCAATTGTGCATGTCTTTACCCGTGGGGGATTCCGAGGACTGGGTTCCCGCTGTACAGAGCGTCCCACTGGTCTTGCCAACGACAAGATTCCCCGGGAAGATGGTAAAGATTTTTCATGAAATGGAGGCCGCGCATTGGAAACAACCGAGAATTTTTACAACACCAGTCTCAATCGTTGGCATGCTCATCACAGCCGAAACGAAAATAACAGACTATAAGCGGAATTTGGGTCAGCCTAAGCCAGAATTTCAGGGATCTACTTCTTTGGGTATAAAGATGTAAGGAGACCAGTCACTCCACATTTCTAACAGGTCGGTTTATGCCCAATCACAATGACCGGCATTTTCTGGCCCTCTTGATCTAGGTAGTTGGGGACGGAAATGAAGGCTTTACGACTAGCATTATCTCAAAACGCTCTTCGTATCTGACTCTACTGTATCTCATAGGCGGCCAAGTGCCCCCAAAGACCTAAGGAGAAACAGTATACTGACACTTTGGTTCTTCGCCTGCCCTCATACTCTGTGTGGATTATGAGGTCTTTGGTTATATGATCTCGACTGGATGTGGCCTGACATTTGGCAGGCATGTCTAACAGTCCGCCCCACATGAAGTAAACTTTACCCTTGTTTACCCTTCGGGCTTTATTCCCCAGGGACATCAAATATTTGATCACTTTGCCTATAGAAGATCAACAAATTTTGTGAGAAAGCTTGTAGACCAAAAAGGCAAACGAAATTCTTTTCTCAACACACTCTATTATCTGGAGGTCTACCAATAGCCCATCTTCTTTGATACGATGTTCGTAACACCTTTCTCTCTCCAGTCACTCCGTAATATCGATTATAAACTTTAGCAATAGTGGAGTCTACCAGCAAGAGACAATTCTCGCTTGTAGAATTCCCTTCCGGCTTCGTGTTTTCCAGTCAACTTTAATCTTCAATAATTTAAATGCAATGTCAATCGCTATCTACTGTCCACGTGAGTAGTCTTTCCTCTTCCATCTCATTATTAATGTATGTGCTTCTAAACTTTCCACACCCTGCTACCTCTTTTGTCTTAGTAGATTTATTGCCTTGCATGGAATGATACTGATTTAAAAAAAAACAAAGGAACGTTTAATTTCATCTCGATTTCAAGTGTTACTGTCTTATGGCCAGTGGAATAGATTTTGAAGTCTTATCGTCTAATAGATGAGAAAAAATCTCATTCTCAAAAACATTGTGTTAATGAAACATTTACTTAACTAAAAATATTCCAAATTACAATGGAAATATGTTTTGGTTTTAAATAATTTACTAACGGTTGCTAAACTGTAGCAAACCAACGAATCAAACAAAACATGTCAGCAATTATATTTCCTGATTAATTTAGAGCTAAAATGGATATACGTGACGTCAGGGATGCACCATGAGTTTTTATTGAAATGGTCAAACAACACGTATCTAAAACAAAAATGAAAGTTTATTCCTGACTAGTCGAGCGCATGAGCAACGATGAGATCTTAGAGAGGATGAAAACAAAGAGAATTATACTTAACATCAGAAAGAGGCAGCTGAAGTTTCTGGAATACATAATAAGGAAGGAGGTTCTGGAATATCTGACACTGACGGGTCGAATAGAGGGAAAGAGAGACAAGGAAAAGTAGCCCGTGACATACCTGGCGGACTTGGGCAAGTGGATGACAGAACGTGGTCTGGGGGAGGTAGCAGAGGGAAGAGACTTGTTGATAGCTGCAAGGGATAGAGGGAGGTGGAGAGCCATGATCACCTTCGTCCTGAAAGCACATGGCACATAAAAAGAAAAAAAAACGCCAAGTAGCATATTTCTTGCTCGCATCAAATGGATGAAAGCGTTACGACAAATTGTAATTTCTTGAACAAAACGGATTTCTGTGGAATAGGTCACAACCAAGAATATTTAAACTCAATAATACATTCCTACAAGGCAATTTTCTTTACATTTTACAATGACATCTACTTGCTGACTGGCCATAATGTTTTCAAAGACATCAGAATAATGGAATTGCTCCCAGGGTCTCCAGATAGTAATCCAATCGAAGACTTTTGGCCCTTCAAATAAATATATAGAAAAATAGAAAACCAATATTCAAACATAAAGCATGTCTGTTACAATAATAATTGTTAAAGGTATTGTTAAAATTGAAAGACATGCCTTTCTATTCGGACCGGCGTAGTGGATTTGTTATTCTCACAACGTTTTTAGTCTTTCTTCCTTCCAGACATATTTGGGTGACTATTGTGAATTTTCAAGTAAATCTTTTCAGTCTACGCATGTTCCTAATTTACATTTTTATGGCGAGATTTCTATATTAATACTAACCATTCTGATTCTTATGTCGCTTATCCATTTGTTTCATTGAACAAGGTTATGTGACCTTTCTGCAGAACCAGACGCAGGAATTAAAATCAATTGGCAAGGAACAAAAAGCATTAATCCATTAAATATTTCTCGTACAATCTTTGAGTATAATTTCGTGATCTTAAACAGAATGCTTGTATTGGAAGATTCTTCTTAATTTTCATCAACGACCTCCTGATGACATAATTCCTCAACTTGCTATGCTGATGACACAACCATTTATTCTTGTCTTAATAGTAAATTTGATCATAGTTCTATCAGATCAAATTGGCAGCTGATCAAAAAAAATGTCATACAATCTGTTAACTTTGGCAAGAGATAGATTTTTTTGAAATTTTAACACTACAAAAAACGAAACTGCTCTCTTTTCATCTTCCCCGAGAGAACCTTTTGCCTTCCAACAGTATGGTTGATGCTACCTTCCAGGGAAGCTAATGTTTTCCCCTGAAATGACGTTGAAAAATTATATTGAATCAATTGCTATCTATGCGGCTAGGAATGCTGGTTCGCTGAATCAAGCTAGATAACTTTTCGAGCCAGAATCTATTTTACATATTTATGACTCTACCATTCGTCCATTGAATATCGCTGACACGCAAGTTCTAGGGCTTCTACAATGTATTTAGAGATTCTGGAATAAATCCAAAAACGATTCTGCAATTTTACTGGTCCTGACCTGACAAATCGGTTTTAGTCATTTCCCCACTACCACAATAAAGTTTGCCTGGTAATTGTTTTACTGCACATTCCTCTGTGCAACCTAGACTTTACGAATTTAAAGGTAGTTCAAGATTGTCTGGAAGATCTCATCCGTTTACATTTGAAATGGTTAGATTTAACCGTAAGTTTTATGCTAACACTTCCTTTTGCTGCACATTTCTTTCGTGGAAAGTTTTCCTGATTTCTTCCTTTCCAGGTAACTTTGATCTTGAAATTTGTAATGCAATGTAAATCTTTATCTTCTGTCTTCTTAATTCAGCGTCATAATAGATTTTTCGTTTTATTTTCATTTTCGCAGATACTCAGTAATCCCTTGCATCTTAGTGGCTTTTTGGGGAGGTTGGTTAAACAAAATAATACAAGGGTGACTGGAATCATCTGAAACTAGAATAATGAACATAAAGTAATTTCGAATAGCCTACATTAACTTGTAAAATATTTTATTATGCATTAAGCAAAATTGTATAGACTAAACATATGTTTATGTGACTAATACTAAAATAGCGAGTATTAAATAGATAAAAATAGTAAGAAGCCCAAAATTTTACAAACACAATGGATAATCTGAATCAGCAGGCCACAAAGCCATACTTCGACCAATCAATTTAAAAGTTTTTACAACCAGCATATAAGAAAAAATAAACGAATAATAACAAGGAGATCAAAATTTCATAATCTCTAAAAAAATTAAAATGTATATTAATAATAAGTAGACCCCAAATCTATAGTTCGACCCATCAATTAAAAACCTTCTATAAGCAAGATATAAGACCGTGAGCATCAAAGAGGTCTGTTCGAAGTCGATCTTTAGATGTTTATATAACCGCTGGTTTGGAGAAACGATTCCCAAGAGGTTGCTTCACCGATTACTACAATCTTAACCTGTTCACGTCGAGGGATAACCGTTATCTTCTGCATTTATCCGCGTAAGCTGTATCTCTAAATCCGTAATCATCTATTACTAGTGACTCCAAACGTCACTGGAAAAAATATTAATAACAGTAACCAGGTTAAAAAGGAACTAAAAACACGAATAGCTAAATAAATTTAGTTCTTTCTCCGTTGTTCATCGTAATATAACATCCGAAAGCGATAATATTTGGAAACCTAAATAGGCTATAATATTCTGCTACTTGTAACTGCAAACACGCTTTCCGATACCATTTTTTAGATGATCGCTGACAAAAGTAAAATACCTGCTTTCACTCACATTCTTAAGTAGAGGATTGCTACATTTGGATAAATACATACAAACATACATGCATATATACATATGAAAATATATCTATTTCGCTGGGGAATCATTCTCTCGTACGCGCCATTGAGTTTTAACTTGAAATGTTAAAACTATAATCTTGTCTTTCTATATATCAACATTTATGACACTTGACTATTTATACATAAATTATTGATACCGGTATATTGACGTAAGAGACCTTGTCAGAAAATTATCTAAACAACTCATCAATACTATGTCATTTGAAGACAAATAAGATAATTACTGCCAGGGTTGCTTTGTTTATTTTCACGGAATTGTAATGCATTCTAGAAAAATCGAATAAATTACGTTCACGTTGTCTGCACCACTGTGTGCAACACAAAATTTCCATCTTTACACTGACAGCCCACCAGGGTTAAACGATATATAAATATATATATGATGGATTCTCCTGTCGAGTTCGACGTATAAGGTTCCTTGACCACGAACTAATTATCTGCATGTCAATGACGGGCATGACTTTTGAGACCGGCTCGAGAATTGCACCAAAGACCACAAACAGTACAGGAGAATGTATTCTATCCAAGTGCAGCAAGAACACTGTTAGATGTCTTATTTTGCTTTCACGTTTCATGTAGTCGACTGATAGTTACTTCTCAATGAAGCTGTATATCAATATCCTACTTCTTTAGCTGCAATGTGACCAGAGCTGTTTTTCTTTCTGGTGCTGAGTTGTTGTTCTGGAGATTTCTTACAATCCAAGTGCCAAAATGAAGTTGATATTGTTTCGTAGAGTTTTTCACAATAGTCGGGTACGTATGGAAATAATTAGATGTAGTTGTCAGAAAACCAACACAATGATTGTTTCAAGTGGTGATGGCTTTGTGTCCGACCATCCACGCCTTTTGGATGTGTCGATAAAAAAAGTAACGGTGCAAAAGACTTTCGATGGAAACTCCGAATGACAGTTGACATTGTCATGATCGTGGAGTTTAACCTCTCCGGATCATAGTCAATATCAGCCTGTACACGCCTCTCGGCAGACACATACTATACAATGAGCGGCTTAAGCTGTCATTAATATTCTTTCCCATCAGAAATCTTTTTATCGTGAAACCAACACTAAAATGATTGTTAACCAAAGCACAGAGAGACTCCTTTCACCCTCATCAAGGCAGCTACCCCGCGCTACTGGTACTTTATATATATAGTACCAGTATATATATATATATATATATATATCAGACATTTTTTTATGTTTATATGTTCTTTTTATAGATACAATTATTTAAGTAAATCCTCTCTATCTATAAAAAGAACGTATAAACGATAAAAATATCTTAAATAATTGTCGGATTTTGTCCATTTCATAATATATATATATATATATATATATATATATATATATATATATATATTAGGACCTTGATTAATTTATCGCTGATTTTCATGATGCATAATGTCTTTTTACAAAAAAAAAAGAAATATGTCACTGAATGTATTGTCCATCGCTAGCCACTTCATTTTCCCATCTTTCTGGCAGCATTTGAATTCCACATCTTTAAAACGACACGTCAATTGAGGCTAACCACGAGTTGACACATTTTGGGGCATTTTCATAAGAATGAAAATGCTGCTCGGTGAGGCCATGTGCCATCGTTCGGACCAAGCAATAATCGAACGGGGCAATGTCTGGTGAATAAGGATGGTTGGGAGGACTTCAAATTTAAGCGTTTCCAAGTAGGTTTTCACCCGTTTTGCAAGCGTTCTAATGTTGCAACATCGCTTTGTCATGTCTCTGTTAATAAATCGGGCATTGTTTTTCTTCAATGCTCGGCTAAAACGCATCAATTGTAGTCGATAACGATCTCCCGTGACGGTTTCGGTCGGTTTAAGCAGCTCATAATAAACTACATCCATCTGATCCCACCATATGCAGAGCAGAATATTCAAACCATGAATATTCGGCATTGCTGCCGATGTTGATGCATGGGCGGACTTAGTCAGAAAATTATACGCTCGAGGTTATCGTTTAGTATCCACTTATCATCGCCCGTCACGGTACGAAACCAAAACCTTTTCTTTTTCTGCCGTTGAAATCGCTGTTCACATGTTACAAGACGCCGTTCGACGTCTCTCGATTTCAACTCGCACGGCACCCAATGTCCTTGCTTTTGAATCATTTATAATGATTACAAACTTTTCGAAACTGTTGTGTGATTAGCTTCTAATGATTCTCCAAGTTCGGATTGCGCCTGATATGAGTCTTTGTGAAGTAATTCCTATAATTCTTCGTCTTCAAACTTTTTCGGTGCGCAAGAGCGTTCTTTATCATGAAAAAAATCAGAGTCTATCTGCATGTCGCCGTAAGTCAGTCACAAAAAGATTTCTGTGTTTCAGCAGCCGATATCTTTTGAATAAAACAGTGCAGCAAAATTCCCCGCAAATGCACTTTCTTTTGCAAGAAATTCGACGTGTTTAACGCTATGAAAAACAAAGTTGCTTACACTTCGATGAAATTATATACAGTGAATTTCAAGCTTGCTTATTGTACTTCCTTACAGATGCGTCACCATCTGAAACTATAGGCACGCAGTTCTGGGAACGCCATCTTTTGGAAAACAGCGAAAAGTTATTCAAGTCTTAATATATATATATATATATATATATATATATATATATATTAGACATATCAATGAGGTGAACTTATACAGATATCCATCTTTCTCAGATACTTTAAAACAGTTTCTATAACAATAACAGATTATAAAGTTCACCGTAAACTAACTACCACAAACGATCTAACTTTTTTCTATTCCCAACACACTATCAAAAAATAAAATCAAGATTAGTCATGGGATTATACATAATAGGATTATATCTCTTTAGGATATACATACAAGAATAGCGAAGTGAAAAAGAGAAATGTATTGAGAAAACACTTGAATTCGTCAGTAGCTAAACCATTTTTTAATCAACGCTAGAAAACGAGCTTACAAAATCCACAAATCCAAACAAGAAGACCCAACCAATATCACTTCTAATATCACAATACAGAATTCACTCGCTTACATTTTTCTTCTATAGTTGTGAATAAATTCGTTATCCCTTATAGAAAAAAAAATCTGTTGTCACGTCTAAGAGAAGCGGAAATATATTTAGGACGAAAAATAAATCCAACATCAATACAGATGACGATACTTATTAAATAAAAAGTGTACAATATAAAAGAATTTATGACCGGGAGACATCAAGGGATCTAAAAGCCCGTATCTGCGAACCGAAAAGAGAGTTACCTTTCGACGACCATTCAATCTCTTTGGTAATACATAGGAACAACAATGACCATAATTTGGTTTTACTAATTAAATTACTAAAATACTTAATAAAATTAATTTACTTAATTAAAAAAGAACACAATTATTTACAGAGAAAGTGCTTCGAAAGCCTACTAATAACATTAATGCCAACTATAAACAGACGTCAAAAACATTACATTACATCATCAAACTTTATGAAAACAAGATTAAAGAAACTAACGTATGTTTATGTAAAAGAAATATACGTAAAAACATTACCAAATAAGCATACGAAAACCCAACATAATATGTACTATATATATATATATATATATATATATATATATATATATATATATATATATATATATATATGAAGATATAGTTTACGGTCTGCAATATTTATGTCATAAAGTGTTAATATCAGAGATAGAGCTTGTTTAAATATAAATATAAAAGGCAAAATTGAAGCCAACACTCAGAGGCGGCAGGTTGTTTCATGATAGCCACCAATCGTCAGGATTATATATATATATATATACATATATATATATATATATATATATATATATGGTATCAAATGACAGTTGAAAAAATCAAACATTTTGCAGACGCGTTTCGTCTTCCGACTTTTTCGAGGCAAAAATGAAATCGAAAATGTTTTTTGCTGTTATAGTTACATTAAAATTCAAAATTAAAAGATAGACGCTTGTGTCTAAGCCTTTTTCTGGTTAATGTAAATTACCTTTATAGTAAGGATTATTTTTATATTTTTTTATTTTCCATGTCGACAATATAGTTAAATTCCCAGATGAATTCTGTGGACAAGACAGATTGGTATCAAATGACAATTGGAAAAAAAAACATTTCGATTTCATTTTTTCCTTGAAAAAGTCGGAAGACGAAACGCGTCGTCAAAATGTATGATTTTTTCCAATTGTCATTTGATACCAATTTGTCTTGTACACAGAATTCATCTGGGAATTTAACTATACACACACACATATATATATATATATATATATATATATATATATATATATATATAGCTATAAATATTTTTTTATTCTTTAAAAATAACCTATGGATTTTATATTAAATATAAATATTTAGATATAATTTACTTAATTTTAATATAACTTATCGAAATAAAACTTATTTTCATTTATTTAAATATAACTTATTTTGAAATATAACTTGTATTTGTAAGAGCATTTTACGTTTGATTTTGTAATTTTTAACATAAGTTTAGATAATTTAAGTTTTTTTTAAATACACATACGAATATATATATACACATATATATATACACACATATATATACACACACACACAGACACACACACACACATATATATATATATATATATATATATATATATATATATATATATATATATATATATATGATAGGATTGTCTTTTAATTGTTTAATGTTTTTTTTAAATTTTCGGATAAAATGTTCAGTAATATTGATAAACTGTAAAGTTCATATTAAGTGATATTTGTTTAATTACTTTCGATTTTGCAGTGCTTATCAAGAATGTTTGTGGTGTCTATGTGGAAGTTGGAATATCGAAATTTGGTAATGCCCTCAATGATAATTTTATCACTTCAATATATATATATATATATATATAAACAATAGTGAAATTTTGTCTTTTCTTTCTCCTTAGAAAACGCATATTGAATGTGTATAAAAAAAATAGATATACGTAAAATTCAGTTTGACCCTTAAGCTTAACGTCATGGGCAAGGAAGACTTTATATATATATATATATATATATATATATATATATATATATATATATATATATATATATATAAGAAGAAATCTAATCTTAAGATGTACTATATTTATGGGATAAAGTGGCCATAATCAGATATAGAGGCATTATTAATATAAAAGTGAATGATAGAAGTCAACACTTAGGGCGGATAGTCTTTTTATGCTAAATGAAATCGTCAGGCCACCTGACGATTGCATCTAGCATGAAACAGACTGTCGCTTTAAGTGTTGACTTACGTTCACTTTTATATATATATATATATATAGTCTTAGTCTGCTATATTTATGCGATCAAGTGCTCAATATCAGAGATAGAGCTTGTGTAAATATAAAAGTGAACATTGAATCAGCACTCAGAGGCGACAGAGCTGTTTCATGCTAGCCACAATCGTCACGCCTGACTATTATGTCTAGCATGAAACAGCTCCTCTAAATCTTGACTCCATGTTCACTTTTATATATATATATATATATATATATATATGAAGAAAAATTTTTGAAAAAACAAACAAAAAATTTAAATGTAGTTAAAATGAAAGAAATGTCGACGTCTGACGTTTCGGTTTTAATAAACTTTTTCAAAGACAATATTCATTAAAATATAATTCAGTTCAATTTAACAAAGACAATGGACATAAAAACACAAGTCTTATTCAAAACAGATAACTGAAAATTTTTAAAATGATCAGCCTTCCGTCTAACATGGTCACGCCGTCGTCACATGGGCGACGCTTTTCATAATATTTCTAAAAGTTTGTGATTATTTGAAATGAAAAAGAAAATGAAAGAATTCTATTAGGTTTAAAAATTCTTATGTGTATGCTTGTCGACATCAATCTCTAGAAAAAAGGGGAAAATTAAAACCAGGTCTAAATTGAACTGAATTGTATTTTAATGAATATTGTCTTGAAAAAGGTTTATTAAACCGAAACGTCAGACGTCGACATTTTCTTTCATTTTAACTACATTTAAGATTTTTGTTTGTTTTTTCAAAAAAATTTTCTTCATTCTTCGGATTTATCATTTACTTGCCTTATATATATATATATATATATACTTGCATATCATGTGAACTTTCATGATCTAATTTTTGAAGATAATGTTAAAAGTATAGCATCAGACATTAGGCATGAAATTAGTGTTTGTACTGCTGGCCCTGGGTATGCCGTTGACCAAACTCTGTATCCATTTACTGTAGTCAGTCAAAAAGCCATGGCTTTATTTTTAAATGAGCTAGATGTTGATAAACCTGATATTTTACTTAACTGTGTCCAATAGTAATGTATTTAATATTCACATATTAATATCATAATCATTAGTATCATAAAAAAACAGAAACATAGCGAATATACATGCTTTTTCACTGTTCGTTTATAAGCTGTTTAGCTGTTACTCGTTAGGTTGTTTATAGTTGTAGGCGTTTACGGAAAAAGTAGAGCGTACCTAACCTTACTTTATCATTCAATTTTACTCTTTATCATACCTAACTAGAAGATGGGTTAAAGTGATAAAGGAAAAGAATATATCCTTTTGGAATTTGGTCTCTCAAAAAAGGAACTCGCATGATACACGAGATACATGATAAAATCCTTTATTAGTAGAGACAATTTTGAGGTTGCATGATACAGGATGTCACGCATTACACGAATATTATATATGAATATTTACTACTTTATATTCGAATTCACCCATGCTTACAATGTTGCGGCCACCTATGGTTCGATGCATCAGCTATATATCTAGATATCCTTGATAAAATTCAATAAATTATCAGTATTATTGATCCTCACTATGAGTCTCAACTTCAGTCACTTTCCCACCTCCGTAAAGTAGCCTCGCTGTGAATTTTTCTATAAATACTTTCAAAGAAATTTTTAGATGAACTCTTGTAGGCTAGTTTATGTTCAGTTTTTTGATGCTCTACTTTCTTTGTCTTACAATTAACTTAGCTAGGGTACGTATGCTCATTGGTCTCCTTTTATTTCTGTCCCTATTTTTCTTCATGTTTAATTCCTCATTCCCTCCCTCAGGGATGTCAGTTCGCTGGTGGATGTGGGACACCTTTTGTTTGGAGTGAATGTTTTTTCGTATTTGTTGTTGTGTTTGAATGAGTGCATGTCAGTGTGAGTGGTTGGGATGAATGAATGTTTTCTACTACAGTGTAACCCGGATATAAGAGAGTTGTCGGGACCGAAGAAAGTCTCTTATATCGGGTTTTTCTATATCCGGGTTTGGTCTATTTTATATACATTAACACAGGCTTTAATTTGGGACCAGAAAATCTCTTATATCCGGATTTCTCTTATATCCGGGCCTCTTATATCCAGGTCTCTTATATCCGGGTTACACTATATTATAGTCCCGCATTGACTTCGGCCAGTGAACTGATGATTCTGCCACATATAGTGATTATGGGGTTTTATTACTAATATTATTTTCCTTAGTTTCTTGTAAATAGTTTTTGTATTCATATTTGTAAATACTCATTGGGGCTTGCTTTTAGAATTGTTGTTTTATTCCCCTCCTCCCACAGTCAATGAATTCTAAATATAGGGACTACTTAGTATTTTCATAGAGACAAAAAGGTATTAAGGTAATTGTAGTAAGAAAAGTATGTATGAATGTGTTTTTCGGTGTAAGGAATATTGTTTTTGCGATTGGGTCAGCGTTTGTGGCTAGCTAAGTTATAGTTAAGACAGAAGAAGACCGTCCTTTCCCCCATCCCCATTTAGGCCATGTGACACGTTTCTGTATTTTACAGAAAAAAATATCGCTCTTCTTGGCTAGTTTAGGTTCAGTTGTTGATGCTTTAGTTTGTTTGTATTACTGTTTACTTAGCAAGGTTATGTATGCTTATTGGCCCCCTTTTATTTCTGTCCCTATTTTTTTTATTTGTGTTTAATTCTCCATCCCCTCCCTCGTTAGGCTGTCACTGATATCTGTTCGCTCGAAGATGTGGGGCGCCTTTCGTTTCGCCTGAGTGATTTTTTCGTATTTGTTGTTGTGTCTGAATGTGTGCATGTCAGTGTGAGTTGCCAGGAGGTTTTTTACTATTATAGTATAACAGTGAACTTATATTTCTGCCACATTTAGTGATTGTGGGGTTTTATTACTAATATTATTTTCTTTAGTTTCTTATAAATAGATTTTGTTTCCATATTGTAAATTCTCATTGGGGCTAGTATTTTTAAATTGTTATATTTTATTCCCTCCCCCAGACAATGAATTGTAAGTATGGGGACTAGTGAGTATTTTCATAGAGACGCTGAGGTATTATGGTGATTGTAGTAAGAAAGTTACGTATGAATGCATGTATTTTGCTGTAAAGGAATATTGTTTGTACGATTGCGTCGGTGTTTGCGACTAGCTAAGTTATAGTTAGACGAAGAAGAACTTTTCTTTCCTCAATCAGCCTTTTGGTCTTGTCCGACATTTCTATATATATATATATATATATATATCGTTTAGCCCCGATTTTTGGGGATAAGGGGTTACTAAAAAGTTGTATTTATTGGGTTTCTTTTTTAAATTCGTGTAATCCCTCCCTGATTTTTTAAAAAAATTAATGGAAAAAAAAAAAAAAAAAAATTTTTTTTGGGATTTTTATTTTTTTTTTTTTTGTAAAGTTTTGTTTTTTTTCGCCTCATTTTTTGCTTTTTTTTTAAAAAATTTTATTTAAAAAAAAAAAAAAATTTTTTTTTTTTTTTTTGGTTTTTAAAAAAAGGGTCCCCTTTTCCGGGGGAAAAAAAGTTAAGGATTCCTCCCGGGGGGGATTGGGGAAAGTTTTGGTTTTTTTTAGAATAAAGGTCTGAAATTTTCCCCAAAATAAGGTTCGTTGCTGGAATTTTATTTTGTTTCGTAATGTTTGGGAAAAAAATTTCCCCAGTAAGGAATTTCATACCCCCATTTTGTCCCAAAATTTAATTTCGGATTAAATAAACCATGAGGTTTATTTTTAAACAAACAAAAACCCCCAAAAAGGTAAACCCTAATTAAATTTTTTCCCCCTTTTTTTTCTTTTATTTTCCCACCCATACATTTATAAAACCAAAAAAAATTTATTGTAATTTTAAAAAAAATTTTTTTTATATTTTTTATTTTAATTTTTTTAAAAAA
>CAHIKZ030004483.1:0-28350 GCA_903632075.3 Acanthosepion pharaonis
AAACAAACAGATTTCCAAAATAATTTCAGTGTTACATTTTTTGTTGTTTGTGGTTCTTCGTTGTCATGAGTTGACATTTCATATTTACTATTGCCGTGCTCTTTTCGATCAAACATTCAGGGATACACTACATCTCCTTGACATACAAATAATTTTCGTAGAGTCTTAAAATTGTAAATGACTAATAGCCACGTAACCATGCAAATATTCAGAAGCCTGATGGGTAGAGCGCAAGTCAGAATTAGTCAGAAAATAGAATAACAGTAGAGTCTTTTCAATGACACCTAAACAAGAAAATAATATATTTATAATTAGAATGCTTATGGCGAGTTTCACTGTATACGCTGAATCGTTTAATATTGTACAGCGTAAAGATCTATTTGAAATGTTAGGATTTTATGGTAGACTGGCACTTCAAATGGGATCAAATTGCCAATATGAGGATTGAAAAATAGTAGGTACAAAAAATAGAAAAGGTTGTGTTTGTTACGTTTATGGATTTATTCAACTTCTACAGCAAACCCGACTGTAATTCGAACTTGTCTCTCCGATTTCTATATCCCTGACCGGTTTTAGTAATAATTTGGTCTTGGATTCGATTTGCATACTATCATGAATCAACTCTTCCGATTAGTGGCTTACAAAATTATCCCGCAAACATAATGTAGTGAGCTTGATTATCATTCAGTGTCCAATAGTTGTCCACTTAGGCTAGATGAAGTTGAAGAGAACTATTTCCTGCTTAGTTTATGAGTTTTAATAGGCTGACGAAAGAAATATTGTTTCATTTTTCGAGAAGTGATTTACCTTAATCCTTGACATCATGGGTTCACGAGGCAAAGCCCTTAATCCATTGCGTTTTATTATAGGCCAAATTCGTTTCGGAAAAATTCTGAATCTTTCATACATTGAGAAATTAATGAAAGATCAATATTATTGATGGTACCGTCTACTCTGGTGAGGTTTCAAAAGGAGTTATTTTTCTCCACACAGTTGAGAGAAATACGCTGAGCCTAGTCCAGAATATCTATAAAGAGAAAAGGAGCAAATGTGTCACCTTGTAGAACTCATGTTTTAACTTCAAAAGAATCAGTCTCGCCATCAGGCAATTCAATGGTGGAAGTTTTGTTTCTGTACAAAGCTCTAATTGCCTCAACAACTGTGGAAGGTATACCTGAGAGCTGGAGGATTTTGAACATCAGATCTCTTAGTGATGGAATCAAACGACTTGCAAAAGTCAACAAAACAGATAGTGACCTCTTTGTTTATTTTTTTCATCTCCTCCAGTATGTGGTAAATGGTAAAAAATTGAGCAGTTACCGACCCGCCTCTTCTAAATCCATTCAAGTTCTTGCGGAGGAGGGGATAGATCGTAGGGACAATCCTATTCAGCAGGAACTTATTGTAAAACTTTGCTGCAACTGGCATGAGAGTTATAACCTTACATTACCGCACGTGTTAGATCGCCCTTTCTTTGCACACGTATTATTCTGCCCTTCAGCCAAGCGGAAGGCGGCAGATGGTGCATGAGAAATGTGTGGTTCAAAACTCTAGGAGGAGGTCATGAAATATTTGATATTTCCACAATAATGTTGGTTTGTATGTTGTCATGACCTGGAGATTTGCTTTTTGGTAAAATCCTTCAGTATTGTTTTGATTTCATCGAGTGTTAATGAATTGGTGTTTATGCCCAGTGTATTGGATATTTGATATATTGGGAGTGGAAGACCACTGACCTGCGGTGATTTTCCCAGGAGTTTTCAGCAGAACTGTATTTGAGTTAATTTTGAAGGCTTTGGTTTTCCTCCTGAGAGTATGTTTCTTGTTTTCCAGGCTGCTGCATGTTGTGTCTCAGTATACAGCCTTAGAATATTCTCGACCTCCCCTTTGATGTAATCTGCGTCGACATTGGCATGTGCCTCGTCTAGCATCCATTGGGCTTTAGTGGTGTCTTTAAAAGTACTTCTAATAAGATTTTTTTATTCATATCTCGGTTTCACTCTATGCAGAACTTTTCTTGACTTTCTCACACAAATATCTGAACTGATATAGGTGTGCTCTAAGTTTTCCCTCTTAACCAGTTATACGAGGGAGTGATTTCTTCTGTAGATGATATAAGGTTATTATACCTTGCTTCAATGTCATCTGATTGATCAGAGAACAGTTTAGAATGATTTTTAACAATCTACAGCAAGCGGGTGTCCAAATGTTATGTCTGCTGATACCGTGACCCAATCGACTTGTTTTATAAGGTCTGATACTGGTAATTTTGATGACCTTAGGCTAAGAACGACATGTATGGAATGTATTAAATTTTTAATTAACGCAATAGATTTCTGGCAAATATTCGGTTCTTGTGATAAAGCACAGTGCGTTAATTGAAAATGTTATAATTGGATAGTTTTTAATTGTGTATTCTCTGTATTCTTATAATAGATCCTAAAAAAATGTTTCAGAAATTAGAGGCATTGACCCTTTGGTATACGAATATTCTTTGGACCACAGCTTTGGCTCTTCTGATATTTGAAGATTCATATACTTTTTCCACTCAAGCCAGAAGAACCTCTACAAAACGCAAAATGTATACCGAAAATTCCTTATGGTACAAGTATCATTTTATGAATTGAAAGTGAGAGGCTAAGAAAGAATTTCAGGATGCCTACAGGCACAATATTAATTTTGCAATGGAAATGTTTACCTAGAGCCTTCAACAGGAAATAGATTTGAAGACCGAAAACCAGAGACGACAGCATTTATAAAGTGGACGGAAATACTGATAATTTCATTAAATTTTGGGGGTATTCTTATATCAGCAACAAAAATAAATTCAGAAAGAAAGAAAAAGAAAGAAAAAAGTAAACGGAAAGTGTAATAATGAATAAAGAAAAGGCATTTGAGAAAAAAACAAAAAAGATCAGACAATAAAAAGAAAATATAAGAGAAAAATCAAATAAAAGGTAAATACAGAGGGAACCTTAAATATAATATAACGAGGAAAGAAAGAAAAGAAACAAATGATAATAAGTGCGACGATTAAACGATTTCTGTGTTCATCAGCGAGATATGATGCCTCTTTGTGAAATATATGTTGTCTGCGAATATTTTTCTCAGAAATATTACATTTGTCACTTTTATGGTGATTTTCGAAGCTTGGCCTAGATGTAGCACAAAGCCTAAAGTATCCCAGTGAGGATCCAACTCACTACTCAGCGGTAATTGTCCTAGACAGGAGATATTACACTATGCCGAGGTGCCCTCTATTGTCACTTTTATGAAAGCATAAAACTCGTTCTAAGACAAGGTACAGCTGAGTTAAATGTAATCAAATTCTAATATTTTCTCATTGAATGAACAGCAAGCAAGTAAACATATCAAATTCTGCAAATGAAAATCTGAAAGAAAGAATAAATACATTGTATTGACCTCAAGCACATTTGCTTAACATGTACCGGTAATATATGTATCGTAAACTGTCGACAAATTATGATCATTATTTTTTTCTTAATATCGATTCAGTCGAATAAAATATCTTCTGAAAAAGTTTATTTCAAACAGTATCGATATCGTTCACACGGAGAAAATTGTCGTAATTATGAATATAAAATAGGATCGTTGAATTTTAATCATTTTGTATAGGTACATAAATCATTAATGTTTGATACGGAAATAAATTGTTGAATACAAATTTTAGAAAGATCATTTCTTTTTCTTTAACTTAAAATAATTATGTAAAGTAAAATATTGTTAATCATTTCAATGATCAATTATTTTAAAAAGTATATCACAACTATCTCCAAAAAAAAAGTAACGATTATTATTAATTAAAAAATGTAAGGATTATTATTAATTAAAAAAAGTAATGATTATTATTAATTAAAAAGTAATGATTATTATTAATTAAAAAGTAGGATTATTATTAATTAAAAAAAGGATTATTATTAAATAAAAAAGTAGGGATTATTATTAATTAAAAAGTAAGGATTATGATTAATTAAAAAAATAAGGATTATTAGTAATTAAAAAAGTTAGGATTATTATTAATAAAAAAAGTAAGGATTATTATTAATTAAGAAAGTAAAATTATTATTAATTCAAAAAAAGTAAGGATTATTATTAATTAAAAAGTCGGGATTATTATTATTTAAAAAATGTTAGTATTATTATTAATTAAAAAAGTGAGGATTATCATTAATTTAAAAAAGTCGGGATTATTATTCATTAAAAAAGTAAGGATTGTTATTAATTAAAAAAAGTAAGGATTATTATTAATTTAATTTAATGGTAATTTTTAAACCTCTTGCTAATATCAGCATTGGTAATCTCGACTTTTTATTTATTTAATTTCATTTTGAGCCTCATAAAATGCTTCTTTTTCAAACTGTTAAAATTCAAAATATTTTAAAAATCTAATCCATAAAAGAATTTAAAAAAGTAATGTATATTTTTTACGTGAGCTCACTTTCTTACTAGTAAGTTATTCTATAGAAAATGTATTGACTGAATGTACAAAACATGCTTTCCTAAAGCCTCTACTAGCAACAAGCTAATTAGGAAGGCTATAAAAATGTTTCTCCATCTTGCCTTCAATATGTCCTGCATACGTAAAATTTTCCAGGCTTTCTTTCCTCATTAAGTGACATAGAAATTTCATCGTCTCTTTTTTAATGCTAAGTGACCTTGTTTTCCGGGAGTACGTTGTTGCGTTGGTCAGAAAGACAGCACGACAAGGTTAACTCGTATCTCTTTACTGCTGTCAGCGTTTCTGCCGAGTTGAATGAATGTCTGGTTTTCATGGCCTCGTGTAGGCTCCAGAATCATGTGTTTATTTATTGGCGGGAGCTGATTTTATGGGATATTCTTATTTTTTATAATTTAAAAATTTGTAATATATTTGAAACAAAAGAAAAATTGCTCGAGCCTTTGCATGTTGCGTTTATTTCTGTAAATTTATATTTTTGATTTGAAAAAGCTATCTCCCCCTTACACTCACATGTTCAATCCATGCAATCAGCACCCTGAGAATAGACATTTCAGAATTTATTGTCATGCGGTGGTCCGATATCATTTAACGGTTGATTATTTTTTTATTCGATTATAACCAAATGTTCATGTGTCTTAATATCTTACTTAGTTTTTGAAAAGTAACTTTTGGTATCCCAGTAAGCATTCGGCTTTCTGTGTCACTTTTCCGTCCTGTTAAGTAGAAAACTTCCCATATATTTAAATTAGTTGCAGTATAAACCACTGACTTGGTATCTCGTTTGAGCAGGTGACTGCAGTAGATGTCGGTTGGGCTATAGAATATACACTTATTTGTTTTCCTCTCAGCTCTTTCAAATTACGTCAATGTAATTTCAATAGAAGGCAAATAAGAATAAGAAATAATGCAATCATTTTTATAATAAACCTACATTATATATATATATATATATATATATATATATATCATTATATATATATATATATATATATATATATATATATATATGTGTGTGTGTGTGTGTGTGTGTGTGTGCATGTCATATAGGCATGAAGTGTCACTGCCTTTCCTTGGGGTTAAAACGGATCGCCAAGCACAGTCGACCTCATCTTGAAATAATTAGATCACGTGATGGGTAAAGGAAAAAGTACACATATATATTGGGCACCTCGTCGTGGTGTAATGGTTAGAAAGCTTGTCTCGCTAGATCAGTTACAACTGAAAAGTGAGTACGATCCTCACTAGATGCCCCATATTTTGGCCTTGCCCCCATCTAAACTACGCTTGGAAAATATATATATATATATATATATATATATATATATATATATATATATATATATATATATATAGGAATTGTAATATCTGACCAGTATTTGATCGAAGGCGTGAGGCATTGGAATTCAACACTAGTTCACGGTGAATTCCTTTTTTGCATGAGAACCGATAACGACCAGTGATAATCACCAGACGTCGTTTCCGCTATTCGTTGAAATTTTTTTGATTTGCAACACGTCGTTACGTAAAGTTATTTTTAATTTACATTTTCTTACGTTCTTTTTTGTACTGTTTTTTGACAATGTTTGAATGTTTTTTCTTTTTTACCCTCCCTTCATTTTTTTACTTTCCCATTGTTCTTATCTTTTATTCTTACTGTTTTCTCTTATTTTGATAATTATTTTTTAATATATTTTCTTTCCCTTTATTTTTCATAAACCAACCCCGCAAAAGACTTATTTGCCTTTGTTTATTTTTTCTATGTACAACTTTATTTTATTTGTTTAAAAAATGATGAAATACAGGAAAAACAGTTTAATAATAATTCTCATTTCTTGTTAATGTTTAATTAATTATTCATATCTTGTTCCATATTCAAGTCTAACTATTTTTCTCGGTTGTGTTATGCCGAAGTTTTCTTTTTAAGCAACCGTTTTTGCACGTCTGTTTTTGGTTTTTTTTTTTTGTCTTGTTCAATCTTATTCGTATTCAGGTTTTTGTTTATTTGTATTTTAATTTTTTCCGTTTTATGTATAAAGAAAAAATTGTGATAATTTAAAAAAAATTGCCAAAAGGCAGTTAAAAATAATTTATTGACTAAAAAACTGATCCTCCTGATAACAACTTTAAAATAGAAAATAAGGAAAGGGCAACATTTTGAATTTATCGAAAAAAGTAAAGGATACTAACAAATGTATTGTAGGCAAATGACAAAATTCAGGAAAACCAATATTTCAGACAAAAACGAATGGTGGCCGAAAACGGCCAAGATATTTGAAGAAGATGACGTTGACTACGGAATGTAACCTGTCAGAAAGAAAAAGTTTCTAAGAACGTCCCAAAAGGAAATACAAAGTCAACATCATGGGTTCCTGAAAATGAAAGCATTACGCACATCTGAAAAAAACATTAGATGGGCTCTTGACAAATTAAAGGAACCGCAAAGGTAGAAAAAAAAAACTGCCTCAGTCTTTGTGGTCAACAAGCGTTCGGCAAACTTTGCTGAAAACAAAAGTCAACTGTCATTAAAGCCATCAGTGGAGACCTAATTAGAAAAAGACTTCATTTTGAGGGGTAAATATCAGGCAAAAAAAGGACCACATTTTCAGTATATGAGGACCCTTTTTCGATCATAGGAAAACATTTGGCTGCTTACCTGTGCCAATTTGGACACATACTCAGTGTTTCCTCTGACGATCTGACAGGGGATGGAGTTCGAATAATGATAGAAAATAAGGCTTTTCGTCTCCATCCCTAGCTGTCTAGATGTAGAGGGACAGAAAATCCTATTATCGTCACAGATCGAAGACCAACGCAAAGTGCGGGAGACTGGTCGCATCACTCTGCATGCCCAGAAGATGGCCTCTGGAGTTCAATTTATATTTAAACCCAAATTTCTGCCGAGAGTTGTTTTTCCATCTCACCTATAATGGGCATGCTAGTAACCGGGACTGGTGTGAAAAGACCCCGGTTTGTGTCTGTCTCACGATCCTCATTTTTCAAAATGCCTTTGACTGACGATTGTGCGGTTATGGAGAAGGAAAGAGTGAATAACGGGTTGATGCTAGGGCTAGAGAGAAAAGCCCCGGGCAGCGGGATTATGAAGTCCTCGGAAACCCCTACGGCCCAGATCTGGCAAGAACAGCCCCATTCCCTCTACCGTTCTAAGGATGAATCTCGGACAGACTTCGGCAACAGCAACTGAAATTTGAAACATCTTTTGAAAAGATGGAAAAACTAATTAAAAGACTCCCTTATACAGAAAAAAAAAAGGAGAACCCTTCTTCGGCATTCATCTCATCTTCTAATATCAGCAAATGACTACCCTTAAAAAGTCTCCCAGTCTCAAAAACCGCCCCAGAAAAAATGTTTTTAACCTTGCTCAAACCCCTAACCCATCGATTCTGTCCAAACTCCATTAACTTAAAGAAAAATCGGAAAGGCAAAAATGTCAAAGAAGTCTGTCAACGGACGCGATAGAATCTGCAAACCAAAAAAAAAACGGTTCAATCCAAATTTTAATAGTGAACAAGACGTTTGACGATTAACAAAAAAGCAAAGGAAAAATTAGCTACACAGTCAAAAATTTCAAAACAATTGAATCATCTATTAAATTAGAAATATCAATAAATTTTGATGTTCAAAAATCCTACAATTATCCCTAAAGCTCAAAGGATGTGAGGAGAGATGTGGTGAGGACAGATGTTTCTGGCCAATAAATTTTGATCAATGATACAAGAGGCAAATCATATTTTAGAAATTTTGTCCACCATTAGCGTACAAGATTAAACGATAATTTCAAAAAAATTAAATCAATGTTCTTCCACTCCTGTTTACCAAACTAGCTGCATTTGTAGTGCTCTTTTCTCCTTCTTGTAGAGACGATTAAAGTCAAAGATCAGGACGAAAAAGCTGCGGCTCCTTCTTCAGAATTTGACACTAAAGGTGGGAGAATCTTGCACGTCTGTGTCGAATGACAGGGGCTGAATTGAGTTGAACTTTGATGCTGGTTAGGCATCAGGATATTGATCTCTATTTGTTGAATATAGGCTAACCCACCCGGTTTTTTGTTAGTTTAAGTTTCCGTTTTCCCCTTTTAGTTTCTTTTTTTAACTTAGCAAGATGATATTTGCTCATTGGCCTTTTTATTTCAGTCACTATTTCTTCTTTGGTTTAATTTCCTGTCCCATCCATCGTTAGGTGGTTAGTAATATCTGTTCTCTGGTGGATGTCAGGTGTCTTCGTTTAAGGTGCGATTTTCGTATTTGTTGTTGAGTTTGAATGAATGTGTGTTTTAGTATTGCTTGAGATAAATAAATGTTTGATATTATTTTAAAGTCCTGCTTTAAATTTCGTCCAGTTAACTGATGTTTTTGCCACATTTAGGGATGGGGGATGGGGTCCAGTACTGACATTATTTTTTTTAGTTCATTGTATAGAGTTTTGTATTTTTTGTAAATATTCATTGGGGTTAGATATAAAAAAAATTTGTTTTATTTCCCCACACCTAAAGACAATGAAAAAGATATGAAAACTAGTTAGGACTTCATGAAGTTTTCTGGGTATTATGGTGGATGATGAAAGAATGATATGGAAAGATTGCGTTGTTTTGGTGAAAGTATTATTGTTGTATGCAAAGTTAGTGTTTTGTTTCTAAGCTAAGTTTAACGTTAAAGATAGGGAAGACCGTCGTTTCTTTCCCCTCCTCTTTTTGGCCGTGCGCCATATTTTGTATAATCATACAAATAAATAATGTGTTTGTTCAAAGGCGTTACTATTATTGTATCTGTGATTTACAAAGCCTCTCCTACAAACGGTCATTAAAAAAAAGTGGTAACGATTATTCCTTCAGACTACATGAGAAATAATAAAACATACGTATCCTACACGTCGTAATAGGATATTCAGGAGTATGTACCACGTGTTTTTACCAAAGAGACGTCATATTTACAAGACGACAGAGAAAGAGACATTTCCCAAATACATACTGCCCGATCATGTAAGGGAAAAGACTGTAGACGTATTTCAACTTCTAACAGAACAATAAAAAGGCGATATATGCCCCCATCAATACCTAATACTTGCTACGGTTGTGGATGTATGTAAGTTAATGGTTTTCAACAACAAAAAAAGCAACTAATATGGGAGGGTAGGACACCTTTGTGGACTTGTTACAGAAACAAAAAATGGAGGAAAAATCAAAAATGATGTGAACAGGACAAATACATGACACAAAGATACACATTAAAGGAAGATGAACAAAACTTATAATATATTTTATATGATTTAAAAAACATCTCTAAGGATGAAACTTGTTTTTGTGGAAATTAATAATGTCAAAATAAAATTACAACTTGATACAGGATCTGATGTCACTATCATAAATGAACAGACATGAAAAAAAATGGGTAAACCCAATTTATTGTATTGTAATAAATTTACGCATATAGTTGAAAATTTTTGGGAGACTTCATCATTTCTTTTCTTGGAAATACCAAGAAAGCGGTGTTTTTGTATTAAAGAATATTGATAATTTTTTTGGAACACAATGTATTACATTATTTGATATTGTGGTCCTTCGAATTAATGCTTTTTGCAACAAAAATAAATATTATTACTACCGGTTAAATATAAAGCAACTGAAAAATTAAAAAATGAATTGAAAAAGAGTTTTCCAGAATATTATCAGAAGCTCTACGTACAAGCACAAAAACTGAAGCTGAAATTTGCAACACACACACGACATTTAAACCAAAAAAGTGAACCTTTTGCATATATTTGATAGAGTATAAAAAATTTTTGTGATCTCGAAAATATGCTATTCTGAATAACAAAAAAATGAAATAAAATAATTCTGCATATCAACTGATTTTCAACGGGGTTAAATGAAAGTTTAAAAAATATAACTAAACGTTACCAAATCCTTTTAGGAAATTTTTGCCAAATTAAATGATGCATTTTTTTCTAAATTGACATTTCAGACTCTTAGCTACAAGAACTACTAGACGAAGAGTGCTCAAAGCTATTAACAGTTAACACTCATCGAGGATTACACAAATTCAACTGACTGGTCGTAGTTGACAGCTTTAGTAAATGGCTCGAAGTTTTCCAAATGAAGAGGCCAACATCTAAAATACGATAAATAAATTGCATGAATTATTTGCTAGGTTTGGAGTGGTAGATACTGTGGTTAGTGACAAGGGGTACTCAATTCACGAGCAAAGAATTCTTTGAGAATTCTGCCAGAATTTTCAAGGGATCACGTGACAAATTCCTCCGTATCACCCACGCAGCAACGAGAAGTTTGTCGATACGCTAAAAAAGGGCTCTTAGAAATTTCTCTTGGGTCGGATGACTAGAAAGGCGTTACAGCTATTCCTGTCTTTATTGCGGTTTGAATAAATTTGACCCATCAAGTTTTTTTAGGCTTACCTTTTGACAAATAGTGTTCACGCAAAATTTGTAGAGCTCTCCGGCCATTGTCCTTGGCCTCTCTCATTATTAAAGACAAACTCCGGTCATCCAGGAATTGTATTAATGCAGCGAAACACGGTCGCATTTCTTTCCATAAAATCATCATCCCCTCCTGGTCGACTTTGCAATGGATGATGTCATGGAGTTTTTGTATTCTGAGGTAGCCCAAAAACTTCGTCTCCCATAATTCATATCTCGATTCATTCCCGTCAAAATATAATCGTGATCTGGGCTCATAAACAATGTTAGACATTTTGACGGTCGTCTTCGAGTATAGAATCCAGAGGTTAGCAGGGAATATTTCGGAGCAAAGTAGGAAAGCGTAGTTCACGTTAGCAGTGGATATCGCAGCAAAGTAGCAGAGCGTAGTTCTTCATTCTGTCATCTTCGCCTGACAAGTTGGCATTGCTCATTCGAACAAAGATGTCTGCCTTTATACACGACGGATACAATGTTCTGCGGCTTCTGATTGGTTAACCTTCTATTGGTGGACTATAAAGGGAGATGTCATTTTGACTCGCTCACTATTTATACATATATATATATATTTTTTTTTTATGGTGTGGGCGCGTTTTATAGGTCCCCCTTGTGAGTATGTAGTATTATGGTGGGTGGAGGATTGATTGGTGATGGACGAGTGAATGGGTAAATTGTAATGTATGAATGGGTCGTGAATCTAATTAGCCAGGTATAGGATAGATAGTTTGGACCAGCCCCTACCCCTCCCTTTCATTGGCCTCGTGCCACAATCATCTAGTTATACATATATATATACACAAAAAACTGTAACACATATAACCTGCGGAGCTAATGTTTGCAAGGAAGATCAGATTTGCATTTGATGAATTGATACCTAAAAATAAGATACATACCAGTCGCAATGATTCCTAAGCGAAAATTCCACACAAATGAAAAAAAAGTTTTTCAAAAGAATTAAAAAATAATACGACATCGTGGGAACCAGGAGTCATACAAAAGCGGATTGGGAATATGGTGTACATTGTAAATAGGAAAAAATACCCATAAAAGGCACATCAACCAGCTAAAGAAAAGGAGTACTGAAGAAACGGAAGAAACTCCGCAAGTAGAAGACGAATTATACGATTTATATGATACTTTTGATTTACAAGTACCACAGACAGAGCAGAAACAGCGCAGATCTGGTGGAGAAAGCGAAAAGCGAGGCAATAATTTATGATGGACCCGAAAAGGAAAAAATATTGAAAAAAAAATTTTTTTTCTTCACAATGAAAAAAACAATTTTAGGGGGTTTCAGAATGGACTGATCTCTCTTCTACTAATAGGACAGTTCTATAGAGTTCTATGGAGATCGGGTGAGCATTGTAAGACGTGGTTCTGACTCTCTTCTGACTTTGAAATTTTCTAATCATATGCTTTATTTTACAGTCTGACGAAACTTGTTCGACGAACCTTTTTGGCGCACGAGGATTTTATTAATACTGGCCGAACTGTTTTCTGCTTAATTGACCAATTTTCTTCGGCCCACCAAGTTTTTTTTTCTGTTTAAGTTAAGTTATTGCTTAAGTTTTATTTTTTCTTTTCTTTTGTTAGATTTTTTTTTCTGGGCTTCGGCCCACATTTTTTATTTTTTTTTTTTATTTTAGTCTGGCTTGACATAGTCTTACCGGACGATTGCTTTTTTTTTATTTCTGTTTATTTCTTTTTAGTTTGGATTTAAAAATTTAGTACCATTTAAGAAAAAAAAGAAAAAGCTTTGGTTTTATTTCCTTTTTTATACCTTCCTTAGTTTTTATTTAATTAGCGACTTCGGTCGCAATCATTTTATTCTTTTGTTTGACTAGTTTGTATTTCCTTTGCATTTAATTTTTAATTTGGTTTGACTAGTTGCAAACCAGACTTTTTATTTCTTTTCTTTTTCTTTTCTGTATATTTTAATTGAATTTTTGACCAAAAATGAGAGGAGTTTTTTTTATTGTTTTTTTTTTAATTTTATTTTCGGCAGCCTTTGGGCGCCATTTTTATTTAGAAAAAAAAGTTTTACCTGTCTATTTATTTTTTTCAGTTGTACTAGTTTGTATTTTGTCTTTTATTTTATTTATTGGGTTTACTTTTAGTTTTCCCAGTTTATTTATTTTTAAAGTTTATTGTTTTTTCTTTTGTAATTTTTAATTTCCTGGTGTATCCAGGCTTTCTTTATTTGTTTAACTTTTTTTGTGTTACCTTCTCCCAACTCCTTTCCCCAAGTTTTGGAAAATTTTTGATAGAGACCCGCAAGTGGAAGTCTCCACGCTTTTTCAATATGGCCGACGAAGCCAGTCGGTCAGGTGTTAAAAAAGGATCTTTTCGGGGCGGCTGCTGAGGCCGACCCGCCGGATAAATCGAAATCCGCTAAGAAACGGGCAAATGTTGTCCCAAATTTAGAAGACCGTGCGAAGGATGCTAGTAGCACAAAAAAGGGAGAGACTAGGCAGGTCTCAAGCCAAAATGACGAGGTGTCGAAGGAGGCACAAACTAAGACGGCCGAGGAATTGCCCTCTTGTTGGAAGTCCCCCCCAAGTTGCATAGTGAACATGGCGGATTTCTTGGAAAAGGCGAAGGGTTATAGTCATCTTGTAAATAAAGATGGGCTCCTTGAAGATGTCCAAGAGCTCAATGTGTTCTCAAAGAGAATGGTGGGTTTTTGGTGGACAAGCGAACTCGCAAAAATTTGTCGATCCACGAAATAGTGATTAAATCAGTTTGTCCTGGAATATACCCCAAACAGTCATTAAAGGTGGTGGGTTCTTCGTGTCGGACATTCTGCTACCCACGCCAGAAGATTGCCTGGCAATGGCGAAAAAGGAGCTGATCACAAAAAAGACCTGATTCTAAGTACGGAATATGAGGGTCGACGAAGGACCAGGGTGGCCGTTTTGAGGTTCCTCCTCAAATGGCTGAATTTTTATGCAGTTCGGCCAGATTTGGGGGCTCTCTCCGACAGTTTTAAAGGGGGATGGACTTTCGATATTATGTTAGACCAGAATGTCTTCAAGTCCGTTCCTAAATGTTTGCATTTAGGCGACCGGAAAATGCCGGTCATTGTGACTGGTAGGAAACCTACTTGCTCGAGGTGTGGAGAGACTGGTCGCCTTTCCTCCTCCTGCCCAGGGAAGAAGTCCCCTGGAGTTCCGGTCGCAGGCGACCAAAATCCCCCTTTGGCCGAGAATGTCAAATCCGCGGCGCCTGTAGTGGGCCTAACTGCGAAGCGGACCGGTGGGGAAAATCCCTCGGTTGGGTCCTTACCCACATTACCCCCTAAACCAACGCCTTCCACAAGTGTTGATAAGGAGAAGGATGTGTGTGGATGGCGCCTCGTAGTTAGGGGCAAAGGGAAGATTCAAACAGCGGGGCCTCTGTCCCATCATGACCCCAGGGATAAAGACAACTACAACACCATTCTCTCTACCAGCTCTGAGGGCGACGCCTCTTCATCTTATGAAAAAACACCACAGAAACTCAAAAATTAAATGAGCCAAGCTGGCAAAAATTTTAGACTTGAAGAAATTAAAGGAAAAACTGGAGACCAAGCGGGCTACAAATCAAAAATCGCTGGGGCACCGGGCTCCTATCCTCTGCCCCGTCTTCCCCGTCATCATCTAAAAAGTCATTCACCAAACCACCTCCGCCCAAATCTTTTTCAAACTCTCCGGCTAAATCATTTCATTCATCTAAACCTTCTCCGGTGAGGATGCCTTCTGGATGGACACCCTCCACAACACCCAAAGTCACACCTATCTCTACACCCAGTCATTCTCCACAAAAGAATTTCCCATCTGCTAAAAGAATATTGACCGTAATAAGAACTGGCCCGGGTACGCGGGAGATTTGAGGCATGATAGATGAGGCCCAGTTGTCTCTAAAAATGGTGCCCCCCAGCTGCCTACTTACTCGACCCAGAAATGGACGAATCAAATCAAAAGACTCAAAGGGAGGGTCCCCGTTTTGTTCACCCATCCCTTTAAAGGGCTCTCAAATTAACCTATCCTTCGGACATCGGCGGCTTGTCTCAAGATGATACCGTCGAAAGTGAGATGGCGTCCGGATCTATGGGACGAGCTGTCGGTGTCCGCACCCCAGCCATGTTCTATCCTGAAGGACAACCCTAATTCGATTTGACAATGGAGCTCTGATTAGTTAGTTTGAATGTCCGGGGCCTGAGGTCCGAGTCTCGCAGGACGATTTTCTCTCGTGACCTTCAGCGCCTCAGGTGAATGTATGTTGTATACAAGAGATAAGGTTTCTTCTCATGATCGAAGGATACATACTGTCTAAGGGGTTCGCCCTTTATTCAGCATGTTTTGATGGTCGTTCGGGGGTGTCTCTTTTTAGTAAGCAGGTCTTTGAAGGCTGCATGAACCCTTGTCTTCGCGGATCCGCGGGCCAGACTTTGCGTGCTGGATGTTACCATAAAGGATAAGATTCTACGTCTCATTGGGGTTTATGCGCCCAATATCCATTCCGAGCGGCCTGCTTTGTTTCGGCAGATTGCGCCGTTCTTGAGGACGTCTCGTCGGGTAGTTTTAGCGGGGGATTGGAATGCCGTCCTTGACCCCGATATAGATCGTGTGGGCAAAAAACAAAGTACTAACAACCCGGATGTGAAACCATTTTGGGACTTTGTCGATGGGTTTGATCTTGTCGATAAGTACCGGAATGAACACCCTCGGGAGGTAGCATGGACTTGGACAACTAGTGGCTCCTGGGACGCTTGCGAGATACCTGGAGCGAGTCTTAGTTAGGAGAGTCGATGTAGGGCTCTTAGGGTGTCCAAGTTTCCATTATATAGTTTATATGTGTCATAGGCTTATCCGGGTCCGTGTAAACTTAGATAAGCCTAAGGTTAGATTGGCTGGCTACTGGAAATTTAACTGTTCATTATTTAGCGAGCAGGGTTTCCGGGACCAGCTGTTACTAATGATACAAAGGGAATTGACGGGGGCGGTTGTGGGAAACGCCTGGTGGGACAATTTAAAATCTAAAATTAGAACGTGTGCTGCCGATTTTAGTCGTCGACTCAATCTAGATAGATTAGCGGCGCAAACAGCTTTAGAAAATAAAGTTGATCGGGCGGTGAAATCCCGTGTTAGTGGGGAAATAGCTTTAGCTAATGCAGAGTTGTCCTCCTTGCTTATCAAGAAGGATCAAGCTCTGGTAGTTAGGGCTAGGTTAAAAGAATGTCTTCTGAGGCGACGAATATGGCCGCTGAACTGCGTGCAGAGGAGAATCGGAACGCGTCTCGGCGACATATAGGGTGCGTCACATTGCCGGATAAGCGGACCGTGACTACAAACGCGGGCATATGAGGTCTTTTCGGGATTACTTTCAGGATCTTTTCACCAGGGATTCCGGTCTGACGCCTATTTGCTGACTTTCCTGCCTCAAAGGCAGCTGAAGCGGCTAGGTGCGAGGTTCCCATTACAGACTCGTAAATCTGGGAAGCGCTGAAGCAGGTTGGCCTGGATAAGTCTCCGTGGAATAGATGGTCTTCCCTACGAAGTTTACTTGAGGTTGTCGCACGTTTTGTTCCTTTGCTGGAACTGATTTTTCAACCACTGGATGAAGCAGGGGTCTATATCTCAACGCTTCACCAAGTTGCTGCGTAAGGACAAGAACGGTGGGGATGGGTTAGGGATCTTTCGCCTTTAACCATGTTAAACACTGAGTTAAAGATTTTGGCGAAGATCTTAGCCAACCGTTTGCAGCTTGTCGTGTCTAGTCTGATTGGCCCTGAACAGACTTATTCACAGGGATAACAACCATTCATATGGTACGCTTGATCTTAGAACAAGTCGACAGTGAAGCCGCGCTGATCAATTTAGATAAGTCAAGGCCTTTGATAGGTTTGACCATCGCTTTCTGGAGGCTGTCCTTTCGGCGGCCGGTTTCAGAGCCGACTTTCGCTCCTGGATCCGATTTTTTGTATGCGACCCCGGTGTGCTGGTGGAAGTGAATGGGGTAAGATCGAAGCCTTTCGTATTGTCTCGCTCCATTCGTCAAGGTTGTCCGCTCTCGCCTTTGCTTTACGTTCTTGCGTTGGAACCATTCCTTCGCAAGTTAAAGGCGAATCCGGTCCTGCGCGGAATTTCCCTGCCTGGGGCTGCCACCTCAGCCAGGTATTCTGCCTGTCGGGCTGACGACGTTTCGGTTCTTGTGTCGAGCAGAGCCGAGATTGACGAAGTCAGTAAAGAGATCAGTGGCTATGAGATGGTGACAGGGGCCAATATCAACTGAGATAAGTCTGTGGGCTTGCGGTTGGGTGTGTGGAAGGAGTTTCTCTTCCCGGACCTTTCCTCTGGATGGATGGGCCGATCAAGATACTCGGCGTCTGGTTCGGTCCTGATGTCCAGTTGGAAATGAACTGGTCGGAGGTACAAGGGAAGGCCAAGATCGCGGTTAATCTGTGGTCTCGGAGGAGACTTTCCCTGAAGGGAAGGGCGGAAGTATGTTTTCACATCTATCCGATCCTCCTGTACCGACTCTCTGTACTTCCACTCCCGCATGCCAGACTAATGTTATTAGTACGGACCTTGTTCTCTTTCTTGTGGAGAGACAAGGCCCATATGGTATCTCGCGAGATTTGTTGCTTTCATCCCTCTGATGGCGGTCTGGGTATGCCTAGCATTGAGATTCGTCAACATATGCCTCGCATTACCTTTCTAGACCGAATGTATCGCGGTTTGGATGAGATGGGCACCTCCTGGAAAGAAGATGTCCGAAAACATTTCCCATCCCTGAGAAGTGTGCACTCATGCGAGGAGGAGGCCGGACGTACACCCCTAGCCAAGTGCTCCTTCTACTGCGAATGTCGTCGTGCTCTGAAACTCCTCTTACGGACGTCGGATGGCCTCTCCGACGTCCAGGCATTGTCTCGTCTGTTAGTTAGGGGGGTGTTCAAGATTATCTGATTGGCGAGATCGGTCTTACGAAGCAGGAGGCTCGCTCGATATGTGGGCGCTGGGGTTGAATAAATGCCTCAATAACGATGCATCACTCACCTGGCTGATGATTCGTGGGGCCCTCTGGGTCGGCAAAGACTTTGTTCAGCAGGCTTGGAGAAATATCAAACTGTCGTCGCTGTACTGGGGAAGTCGAGACCATTGCTCACGCCTTTTTTCAGTGCAAGATGGTAGTGCCGTTGTGCAGGTTTGTTGAAGGCCTCATGGCTCGCATGCTGCAGGGAAAGTTTTTTTGTCCTGGAAGCCAGTTCTGTTTGTAGCAATGTGGTGCCGCAATTGACAAAGGCTGAACACTATGTGTTCTGTTGCTTACTAGGGGTTATGAGAGTCCTGATTTGGACGTTGCGTCAGAAGGAATTCTATGATGGCGAGAGGTTCACCTCTTCCCAACTGATCTTGTACTTTAAGCATCAGCTTAGTCAAGATTAGGACGGAAAGGCGGCGGCTCCCCTCATCAGAATTTGGCAAAAGTGGGTAAATCTTGCGCGAATGTGCCGAGTGAAAGGGCTGACCTGAGTGGCATTTTGGATGTCGTTTAGGCATCAGGATTTTTTTTATCAGGGTTGAACAAGCAAGGCAACCCACCCTGATATTAGGTTAGTTTAGGTTTTATTTTGAATTTTTAGTTTCCCGTTTTCCAGTAAACTTATCTTTAGGGTATGCATGCTCATTGGTCCCTTTATTTCTGTCCCTATTTTTCTTTTGTTTAATTCCCCATCCCTCCCTCGTTAGGTGGTCAGTGATGTCAGTTCTCTGGTGGATGCGGGGCGCCTTTCGTTTCGTGTGTGTGATTTTCGTATTTGTTGTTGTGTATGAATGTGTGTGTGCCTGTGTGAATGCTTTGGAGGAATGAATGTTTTCCTTATTTTTCATAGTCCCGCATTGATTTCGTCCAGTTAACTGATGTTTCTGCCACATTTAGGTTTGTGGGGGTTTTATTACTAACATTATTTTGTTTAGTTTCTTGTAAATATTTTAAATCATATTGTAAATAATCATTGTTTTTTTAAATTGTTGTTTTTATTCCCCCCCCACAGAATTTATTTGTACATATGGGGACTAGTTAGGATTTTCATAGAGAATTTGAGGTATTATGGTGGATGTAGTAAGAAAGGTACAAATGAATGTGTTGTTTTGGTGATAGGAATATTGTTGGTATGTTTGGGTCAGTGTTTGTGGACTAGCTAAGTTTAGATTTAAGACAGATGAAGACCGTCCTTCCCCATACCCCCTTTTTAGGCCTTGTGCCACATTTTTGTACAAAGTGCAAATAAATAAAGTGACCTTCAATTTTTCTTTCTCTCTACCAGTTGGAAGATACAGTTTAATTTTATTCTCTTTCTGTTAATTGTTACTGAAATAACCTAATGTTTCGTTTAGACATTATTAATCTCTCTGTTGTAAAGGGTTTCTTTAGATATACCAGTTTTTTTACGTATGTGTTTGTCCTTATTTCAACTTAATTGCACGCGAAAACATTCAACATCTCAACATTAAAAAATTTAAAATGGATCAACATTCGAAAATGCAAGTGTTCATTTATTTTTGTTGATATTTGTGATATCAGTCTTAATGATTTTTTTCAATGTTGGCCAAAACTTACCAATATGCCACGGTCAGTTTTAAAAAAACATGACTTTTTTTTGAAGATTAAACGGAATACTATCTTGTGATTTTCGATAGTTAACTAAATAGCTAGAACAATTAAAAAATACAAAGGCCGACTATACTAGAATTTTTAAATTGTTCATTATTCCTTTTTTGAAAACTCTTTTTTTTCTATTTTCCATGTTTAATGGATTTATCAGTTATCTCCTGCTAATTTCCCTTTATTCCGGAGATTCAAAAATATTGAAATAATGATAACTTTTTTTTCCATCAAAATTTCAGAAGTTTAAATAGTTCAGTTCAGTTGAAAGTCCAGCATTCTGAAGGACGGAACAGAAGAACAGTCGAAACGTTGTGATAAATGGTGAAAAAGAACAAGGACAAATTTCCGAATAATGTTTGTAATGTCAAAAAAAAAATTTTTCAAACGTATATTATATATGAATATTCTATCAGACTGACTAAATATTACTTTTTTGTTAATTATTTGGTGGATTTGAAAAAATCAGAAAAATTTTTTTTTTTGGCATAATACTGTAATTTTTTGGATTAATATTTTTTCTGGCGAATTTTAAAATTGCATAAATAATTTTAAAGTTTTTCAAAATCATGTGATGAAATTGAAAATATCGTCTTATGGCTTTATTATTTTAAACCCCAGAATCATTCTTTATGTTCAAGGATTAAGTATTGAATTTTGAAAACATTCAAAAATATTCAAATTTTGTTCTGTTACTTGGCTTATTTAAGTCATAATTCATAAAATCCTAAAAAATTTAAACAGAATTTCTCCTCCCAGTTACTGATATCAAAAATTTTAAATTCTCTGAAAATATTTGTAATAAAAAAAAAACGATGCAAATATTGATTCAAAAGAAATAAATTTTTTTTAAATCAAATATGTTTTTGAATGTGTGCATGTGTCTCAAATAAACTTATGTGAATTTGTGTAATGTGCAAAAGTTTTTAAGTTATGTGTAAATTTGGTCAACCAAACAATCATTTCCCTTCATAATTATGTTCTTAATTACCGAAATCCCTCGGAAGATTTATTTAGGAACTGTTTCAAAACTTAAATCAAAACCTTTAATATTGCCACAAAATTATTTAATTATTTCATATGACAGATGTTAAATATAAAATCATTTTTTTCTAGTATCAATTGCCTAAACGAAGAACAATTTGAATTTGTAAAAAAAATTCATACATTTTTAAACCGTATTTTTTATAAATATAAAATTGATCTGTGAAGATGGTATTTATTTCTATTTTTTTTTGTTTACGTGATATATAAATGACATATATATATATATATATATATATATACATATATATATATATATATATATATATATATATATATATATTTGAAACATATTTTTCATTTTTAATATAAATATGAAATTTCAAAAATAAAATAATGGAATCAAGGGGATTTGATTGTTTATAACATTCAATTTAAATTATATGAAAATGGATAATATTATATTTAAAAACTCTATATCAAATCCTTAAAAAGAAAAAATTTTCATATGGAATTAAAAATTATTAAACATTTAATATATAGAACAATGAGATTAATGTTACCATAGATATTAAATTTTTATTATTTCTATCCATATAAGATATTTCAAACGATTCAGATTCAATTCCATGTATCCTCCATTCTGAATTCAAAATTGAATCTAGTTTTTTTGTTATGAAATATTGAAATGACAAGTGGAAACAAAATCGGAATAAATTATTCATTTGGAATTGACAATTTGTAGAAAATGTTTAAATTACTTGAATTTGATTAGGAAATCCATTTTTGCGAACAGATTGACAATTAATGTTCAGTCATCAAAAATATTTTCAAACAGATTAAATATTCTGAAATATAAAATATATATATATAAGATTTTAATAAATAAAATAAAATAAATAAGGTTCCATTCTTTAAGTTATTTCAGACAAACAATTTTTAAAAAGCTGTTAAATCATTCAGACTTTACTTTAAGTAAAAAAAAAAGAAATCCCAAAATTTGTATTTTGACGCAAAATTAAATTTTATGTGGCTTCATAAACATTTTGGATTGAAAATTTTAGGAAGACATGAAAAGTTCTTTTAAAATTTATGGAATTTATTTGTAAAATAAAAACTGTTTAAAATTATAAATTTTTAAACTTAATACTTATCTTTTTATAGATTTTTGGTATTGAATACGTTTCACCTCCATAAGAAATAATGAAAAAACAACAAACTATAAAATTTTTTTTGAGATCATTTCACTCAAATTAAATTCTTTGAGGGTCAGATCGATTTAGACATTTTTAAATTTTGAGCATATTTGTATTTTTTTTTAAAAATAATAAATTAAATCTCTCTTTAAAAAATCTACCAAGAATTTAATTTGAAGTTTATTGAAGTTTTAAACATTTTAAATAAAAGTAGTCGATTATAAAAATATTTATATGAAAGTAAATATGTAAAAAATAATCCATTTATATGAATAGTAATTTTTTTTTATTTAAAAACTTTTTTCTTCGAATAAACATAATCTATATTTTTTCAATAAAATGTTCAATTAATTTTTAAATGATGATTCGACTGTTTTAAAAAATTAACTTAAAAAATGAATTGAAATTTATAAATAATTTTATCATCAATAATGATTATTAAATTTCTTAATTATTGATTTCATTTTTTAATATATCAATTAAAAGTTTTTCGAATTGTATATATTTATTTAAATCATATATAAATATGGAAAATATAAAAAGGAAAATTATTAATTATTGAAATATAAAGTTAGTTCAAATACTTTCACAAATTTTACAAAATAAAATAAATTTTCAATATGATTGTATGAGTTAATGTGTCTTAAATTTTGTACAAAAATTATATATACCTTGATAATTAACATTTATGATAAAAATTTAAATAACTTTATCATCCGGCAGATTGTTAAACCAACTTCTTATATTTAATTTAAATTAAATGAACAATTTAATTTGGTCAATTTATGAGATTTGATTAGAGTTATAACTTAAACAAATTCCAATTGGTCAATATTAAAGTAGAAAGGACAAAAATATTTCAAAATGAAAAGTATTCTTTAGATTTTTAAATAAATATATATATTTGATACCATACAGAAACTTCTTAAATCATAAATCTTGAAAATAATATGTTAATATATTATATATAAAAATTTATATTTAAAAATTTATATATCTATATTAGTTTTAACGTATATATTATATATATATATTTATATATATATATATATTTATTCATTTGCATACATTGTCATATATATGTAATGCCACATATGTCTGCATTTTACACAATTTAAAATGCAAAAGATATATATCACTATATTTATGTAATATATTTGAATATATATATATATATTTATAATTGAACCTGAAGATTGAAATTTTATTTCTCCTGCATTTTTCATTTAAAAGTTCATCTGAAAAATATACATCAGTGTTTAACAAAATAAAATTAAAAAAAAACCTATAAATATTATTTCATATATAAAACATATATAATTACATATGGAAAAAAAGTATCAAGTGTTTTCCTAATACCATAGTTATTTATTTATAAGTCATACAACATAAAAATTTTTATAGTCTTTTAAAAAAAAAACCATGTTATTTTATAAATATATATATATATGTAATTAAAATATCAATATTAAATCCAATATGAAGAGAATAACAGAAAAAAAAAAAATCTGAATATGCATTTATGTAGATTAATGTTAAAAATAAAGTCACGTCGGACGTAACGGTCTATTTAAGACCAGAATTCATGGACATTTTCATTTAAAAATATTTAACATTAAACAATATAAAAATTTAACACAAAAGACGATGGACATAAGAGCCCAAATAATTCAAAAGATAACTGAAATTTTTTAGGTCAAATCAGCGTTCTTGTTTAAATATGATGAACACGTAGTCGTCACGTTTGATGTTGTTAAAAAATATTCGAAGATGATTTCCTAAATTAAATATTAAAATAGATCGATGAAAAAATTTTTATAAACATTTAAAGAAATCTCTTCCGTTGATGTCGGAATACGTAGTGATCAATTGGTTCTTATATCTTCAAATTTACTTGAAATGAATGTCGTTACAAAGCAAATAAAAATGATTTAAAAATTTATGGAACATATTTAAAAAAAAAACAGTTCGATAATAAATCCATTCCTTACTTGATCAATAGAATCTTATTATTTCTCCGTAAGCTTGAAATCTTCAAACGTTATAATATAAACGGATCTCTTTTGTATTGACAGTAGACATAATGAAAACAAATATATGGATATAAATCCGACAGTATGAAGAAAAACAGAAAAAACAATTATCTGAATATGCATTTATGTATAATATTAATTTTAAAATAAAGTCGAGATGGATCGGACGTTTCGGTCTATTTAAGATCATCATCATGGACATTTTCATTTAAACATATTTTTAACATGATAACTTAAAAAAATTTAACACAAAAGACGATTAACATAAGATTATTTAAATAAAACAGATAACAAAATTTTAAACAAATCAAGCGTTCTGTTTAAATATTATCACGTAGTACATCACGTTACGAAAATATATATGATTTAAATATATATATATATTATTAAAGTTAATTTTAAAAAAATGTCTTCAAAATATATGATATATATATTTATATGTGTTTGTATATATATATATATCTTGCAGTATATATATATATATATATATTTATATATATAGGATATGATTCTGTATATTTATTTATTAAAGTCATATTTTATATATTTAACGTTATTTATTTTATAGATAGAAAGTATTTAAGCAAATGCTCTGTTTATGATAAACAGTATTAAATAACATTTACCGGCCTGAATGAAAAATTAAAAATAGAAAATTTTCGTTCTTTGACAGATTCGAACCTGCATCCTATACGGAAACCGTCATATACGCTGACGTTTTTAACTTACCTCTAAAATTTAAGAACCAATCGGTAGACAAGGTCTAGATAGTCTGCTTATAAACTACAATTTTCCATGAATCTCGACATTCATATTTGCTCTGGCGTATTGAATGTAAACAAATCATTTTCATATATTAAAAAATGGACAAGGTTTACAATTTATTTATTAAAGACATTTTTTTTATGTTTAACGTTGTTATTTTTTTATAGATACAAGTATTTAAAAAATGCTCTGTTTATGATAAACAGTATTAAATAACATTTACCGGCCTGAATATAGAAATTTTCATAGAAAATTTTCGAATGTTTAAAAAGATTCGAATTTGCATCAAGAATACGGAATTTCATATACGCTGAAATTATATTTAAATTATTCGGAACCAAATAACCTTTCAGTAAAAAGGTCAATTTTACTGCTTATAAACTCCAATATTCCATGAATCTCGTACATTCAAAATTGCTTTGGCGTATTAATATGTAAACAAATGACGTATATATTAAGAAATGGACAAGGTCCGACAATTTATTTATTAAAGACATTATTTTTATGTTTAAACTTTTTTTTATAGATACAAAGTAAATATTTACATTTGTTCAAAGCTCTGTTTAATGATAAACAGTATTTTTTAACATTTCACCGAATGCCTGAATGTGTAAATAATTTTTCTTTATTTGTAAAAATTTTTTCTTAAAAGAGAATCGAATATGTTTTAACGAAAATTTTATAGAAATCGACATTTCAAAAAAATGGAGTTTTAAGCAGTAAAATCGACCTTGTTCTTTAAATTGGTTCTTTTTGTGATAAGCGGTAAAAGGCACGTCAGCGTATATGACGGTTCCGTATAGGATGCAGGTTCGAATCCTGTCAAAGAACGAAAATATTTTCTATGAAAATTTCTCGACATTCAGGCCAGTAAATGTTATTTAATACTGTTTATCATAAACAGAGCATTTGCTTAAATACTTGTATCTAGCAAAAAAATAACAACGTTAAACATAAAATATGTCTTTAATAAATAAATTGTCGGACCTTTAAGACATATATATGTATATATATATGTGTATATATATAATTGTATATATATATATGTGTGTATATATGTATGTATATATATGTATATATATGACGTATTTGTTTGCATTCTATGCAGAGCATAGAAAATGTAAGAGATTCATGGAATTGAAGTTTATATCAGTAAACGGACCTTGTCTAATACAACGTTGCTTTTACCGGTCAAAGGCACGTCAGCGTATATGACGGTTCGTATAGGATCGCAGGTTTTACTGTTGTTTAAAGAAGGAATATTTTCTATATGTATATATTATATGTATGTATATATATGTATATATATATATGTATATATATATATATATATGTATATGTATATATATATTTATATATATGTATATGTATATATATATGTATATATAAATATTTGTAAATTTAAGTATATATATATATGTATATATATATATATAAATGTATCCATTACAATGCTGATTTGAGGAAAGTAGAAGTATTTTCGAAAGCATATTTGAAACTGAACAGTAGCTGTTAACCTCGTGAAGCATTGCCTGGAATTAGTAGTATGACGTCACTGCGAGGAATTCTTTCCGACGGCGGCAAAACACCAATCCTGGTTTCGTCCTGTAGTTTGTAGTCTGCAATAAAAAGTAGTTGTTGAAGGAATTTAGGCCTTGAGGTCTCCTCAGTGGCAAGAGACTCCAATGCGGTGGTATATGGCTGCCTCTGTACTTGAAAAAGTTGAATCCAACCATCTTCTCGAACCACCCTAAGCCCCTAAATGAAGGTCAATTTAATGGAGTTGTTGCGCCTAATTGTTTTAAGGAAGTGGTTGGAATCAGGACGGGAGCCGGTTATTAGTCCCTCAACGGGTATAGGCGGTTTATGCAGAGGTGGCAGTCCGGAGAGTTTCCACAGACCGGCAGGTTCCAGGCCCATTGCCAGCTGTGCATAATTGGCAAACGCAGGTCATGGACCCGTTATTGATGTCGTCACGCGTAGTTAAATTAATGCCGGGGTCGTGGTGAAAGCCAAAGAAAATCAAAGAAATGGCACCACGGGCGAGGGCGCTGAATGTCGCCGTCGAGGCGTATGGAGTTTGCGGGGTTTATAAAAGCGGCATCTTTGTAGCAGCCCTTGAAAGTTTGATTGCCCTTGTCTGTTGGCCCTCGGCGTTTCTGGCAGCAGAAGTTGCTGCAGCGTTTGCAGGCATGCGGTTGCCACACTTCTCAGCTCTCGACCACGGACTCCTCGACGCCGCAGCTGTTTCAGCTGCCCTCAACCTGGCAGTGGTGGCAGCATTCATAACATTTCGAACAGACCTACGGAGCGGTGCCTCAACAGCCCTAGCGCTCGCTGTTGCAGCAGTATCCCTGGATTGACAGGCGCGCAGTGGCAGCAGCGTTTCTTGCGTTACGAAGCAGCCTTTGATTATGAGTCTCGAAAGCCGGAGATGCAGAGCCAGTTGCTGCAGCTTGTGCGTTCATTCTCGACCGTTGTTCGTTCTTTAGCCTTGATCGCAACGAAGCCCTGTCGGCAGCTTTTCCAGCCAACCATGTGGCACGCTCTTCTCTTGACTGCTAGGCCTGCGTTGAGCGACTTGTGATAGTCGCATTGTAGTCTGCTCCTGGGACTCGCGGGCCCTACTTGCCCTCATAGTGGACGCTCTTGCAGACGGAAGCACCCTCCTTTTTGGCGGCATGGGGAAAAGTGATGCTAGTAGTTATTGATTAGTTTTGCTCAATTGCAGGAGTATAAAGTCTAACTTAGTATCGCAAAGCGTGAACCAGAACCAGGAAGGCAGTTATTCATGCAAAATGGCTGAATAAATTGTTTATGTAGTTGGAAAACGAAAAAACAAATCGTAAGAAACAACTTGCAGTAGAAGAAATGATCAGATGAAGTAGCCTATGGTATCAACATGATTTTCGTGAAAATTCCTCGCAGTTTGCGAAAAACAGAGCCAAAAATCAGATACATTGGATTTGAATCAGATGTCCCAAAGTGATCGATTTTATCGATTTTTTCCGATAACTAATATCAATATTTAAAAACAAAGAACAGTACATCAAAATAAGTAAGATCACTGCTCAACGTGAGTTTGGTAGATATCACTTGTAATTTGTGAAAACTACCACTGGAAAACTGATGAATTTTTTTCGAATCAATATTCGACCAGATATCAGTTTTATCGATTTTTTCCAAAATCGCAGGAACAATCGAAAAATCCGAAAACGCCATGTATGAATGCCAAAAATTTTCCGATCAGTTTGCTCAGGATGAGGTTACAAGTTGACAAAACGCAGACACATTAACAAAATGCCATTTATAGATACAGATATGTAAATATATATAGACAGAGAGAGAGAAAGAGAGGGTACAATAGATAAATATAATTACCAAATAATGAAACAATGTTGTTAATTTCCATGCTTATTCCACGTATATTGCAACTGAGGTAATGCATTCATCAACATTCTATGTTTTAAGAATACTGACAATTTGCCTGTCCTCTTGACTTTGTTATAATCTTATAATCTTTCCAAACAATCGATCTACGACGTTTAATTACACATTCATTAATGTCTATATATTGTTACCGCTATATGTATCCCTTGATTACTTCAAGTTTTTCTTTTACTGTTCCCTATGTTACATTGGTTTCAATACATTTTTAATCTAAACATCATTGTTACTTTATTCAGATCATTTATCATACCGTTTAATTCATCTATTGTGAGATCATCGTATATGCAACAATATAAATTACTATTCTCTACTTTCAAGTTACTTTCAAGTGACATTAAAGAGTCAT
>CAHIKZ030004484.1:0-21648 GCA_903632075.3 Acanthosepion pharaonis
TTTCAAATCTTAATAACTCTCTCTCTCTCTCTGATTTTGTTAAACATTTTAATAAATATAACATAATGTAGTTATTTCTAAAATTTGTTTTTACAAATATTTGTAGTTATTTTTCCTTTTAAAACCAAAAAAAGAACAAAAATGTTTACATAAAATAAAAGAAAACTGGTTTGTCAGTTTTCTAAGAATATGTTGACTAGTCTAATTTTAAATATTTTAAAACTTTTCTAAGAAACTATGTAGCAAACGAGATGAAATTGGAAAGGGGAGAGACAAAAACCAATAAGTTTAACAAATTCATTTCCTTTAAGACCTCACACAATTTACAAGTAAAAGATTCTAAACAACTTGTAACCTTGTGTTATGAATATGAAAGAAAAGTAAAATGTAAATGTGCCTACCATACAGTTTAGAAATAAAAAAATTTTTTCCCAAAACCCCATTTTATGCTCGACTGGCTTGTCTACTCCAAAGCTTACCATCACACAGCGATTCTCCTGGATTAATAGTTGCATCATCTTTAGTGCTTCACCATTGTAAAAGAAATTTAAATTTTGGAATGCAAATAAGAGATGTCCTTTTCTGGAACAGATTGCCAATAAGGTCATATGGACGCCTGTTACCAGTGTAGATGCTGAACGTTCATTTTCTCAGTATAAACATTTAACTCAATAAACAACGTGAAAGTCTTACCTCTGAGATCAATCTGCTCACAAGGTTGTATTACAATGGAGATTTAGAGAAGAGATTAGAAGATTAGATATTTCCAAAATTAAGAAATTAGCAATTTTAAATTTGAGCAATATTTCAACTTGGGACAAGTTATTTTATTTAAATTTTAAATTAATATGTCTAATTTATTTTTTGATATTTTGTTACAAAGATTCAGTTATGGTTTAATTACTGTTTTGTAAAATTTTAGTCAAAATGTTCGACTTTATTCAGATTGAGATTCAAGTTATTTGCTGTTGATTCTTTATATGTGATTTTTATATTATGAATCAATAATTATAAATCAATCTAAATCCTTTTACTTAAAAAAAAAAACAAAAAGAATTTGAATGTGTTCTTAAAGAAGGAAGCTCTGATTAAAAGTTCTACCTCAAAGATTATTATTGGATTTTAACATTTAAAAAAATTTGTAGATATTTGCTATTTCTTTTAAATGCAATAAAAATTTGAATTATGTTTTTGCTTTCAGTTTTAATAATAATTATAGCATAATGTATTGCAAATTTCTCATAATACTGTAAAAAATGGAAAAATGAAATTTCCCTAAAGTAAAAAAATGGAACAAAATGGAATTTACCAAAGGTGGAAATGGAATCAAGGAAAATTTGAAATAGGATATCAGTGACCCGATATATAGGATTAATTCAAATATAAATTTGTCACTTAGCTGATTGATTTTATATTCAACACCTCAACTCCAGAGTTTCATAGATGAACCTTTTGTGTAATTGTTCAGCCCACTCATCAGAAGTTATCAGCAAATGTCTGTCAATTTTTTTTTGTTTTTTGTTATGCATAAATATTGGCTTAAACCCACATCACTTTGAAACACCACTTCCTGTACAATCACTGAAGTTAAGCAACATTGAGACTGGTCAGTACCTAGATGGGTGACTGCTTAGGAATACCAGGTGCTGTAAGCTTAGATGTGCAGGTCATGTAATGGATAATGGCCCAGAATTGTTAATCAGGGAGCCAAGTTCCAATTCCTGTTGGGTTCATTATATTCACTTGCACAAATATGCCTAGAAAAGGTATGATCCACCTTTTCTACCCCCAGCTACAGGTTAATTAGTAAGACTTATATTGCTAAACCAGTATTATTTCCAAAAACACAAATTCTTAGAGTCTAAAAATATTTTCTGGCTTTTAATAACCTGGAATGGGTTGATAAGCTGTAGAAAACATATCAGTCAATATATGCACAAGCACTGAAAAGTTCACAGGCAAGCATCAGGTTTTGGTGGAAAGAATATTTTCTTGATCAGGTCAAGAATTTTCAGTACTCCTCATATATAATCATTAATATTGGTGTATAGATTTTCAGCATTTTGTTTACATTAGATAAATGCCATGTTGCTATATGAAATAGAATAACATGACTCACTCTGAAAAAATATTTCTATCTTTTGTGGCTTCTGTCCAAAGGAGACTATAGTATCCTGGAATCTTTGGTCTTGAGACATATATGAATTAAGTAATCTGAGTTGAAGGATTACTTTCCCAGTAACTGCAATAGTAATAAAATGCCTTCAGGTAAATGAGATGATGCTAAAAATGTTGGATTAAGTTTTGATTGTGTTATTTATTTTCTTTTTGTTGATTTGGTTTGGTTTGTTTGATGACCTGTGACCTTTTCCAAGTTAATTAATGCTAAATTCTGTCATTTTGATAAACATTAGATAGGAAGACATATATTTGGTTTGCATGAGAGCCAAAAACAGGTAAATATAGCTTTGGTTTGCACAAACTATCAGCTGTATTCAACCACTTTGAAGTGAGTGAAGCCTGAGGGTCTTGCTTCAAAAAACCAAATGTTTTTAAAAGGTAGATATTGGTTTGCACGAGCCAAAAAAAACAGAGGTAGCTTTGGTTTTACAGCAAGACCCTCAGGCTTCACTCGCTTAAAGTGGTTGCATACAGCAGATAGCTTATATATTTCTGAATGGGTTTGGCATCCTGTTTGGCATCCATATCTATTTTAGAACATGTTTTCAGGTTGGATTAGAGCTTGGAAGGTGATTTCTAATGGATGAGAAGTAATAGTTTCTATTGATGTAGTCATATACTGCCGCAAGGTCAACAAAGCACGTATACAGTTTCATATTAGAGAAGTAAGAAATTATTTGGATTTGTTTGATGAGATATATGCCATCATCACATCCATTTTCAGAAAAAAAAAAACAAAACTGGTTTGTGAGGAGTTGACTTTCATAAAACGTTGAGAGCCTAGTTAAATATAATTCCTTCTTTCTTTTTTTCAGTTACTCGCTCTGTAGGATTCACTAAATATTCTTTTCTTACTGATATATTTTCACCTTTTGTCTGTCATCCAAAATATCAAGACATGAGTTACTTGTACACTTCTTCCTTTTGTACAAATTCAAACTTCATTTTTTTTAATTATCAAATTGGAAATTCATTTAAAAAAATGAAAATGTCTTGCATATAATTTACATTAGTTATTTCTAAATTTTAAAGGAAGCCCATCCTATTCTTTAAAACTAATGTTAACAGTTATTTGATTTCATTATTAGTTTAGTTTCTCTTCACAAATGGAAACATTGACACATGAAATATATTTAATATATATGCATCAATAATTTACCTTCAGTTGTCTTTCACAAACTACTATATAACTATTTATTATGCCTGTTTTTTTTTTTTGTAATTGTCATGGGTTCTTACCTATAACTACAGAATGAACTCTTCCTAACACTATATGTATACTACGCCTCAAAATCAAGTCAAGTTTGATAGTAGTTCACTCCAAACCAGACTGACAGTCATACTAACACATTCCACATCTTGTATTATTATTATTTCGTGTAATATACCTTCATTATTTCTACTCTTGTGTTCATGTTGTTCTTCCTTGGTCCTAACCTGGACCATAACAGTAATGTTTGTCTAGAAATATAAAATTGTTTATCAAAATAAAGTTTCTTAGTAACTGATACTTGAATTTTTTTCTTTGCTCATGGGTGGTTTTACAAAATCTGACTGATTTTTTTTTTCATCTGCATATTTCTGGCTTTCAGAATTGATTTAGTGATTATTTTTATGTATTTTTTTATGTATTAGTTTTATGACTAACACTTTATTAAACATTTCTGGTGAATAAATTCTGACAAGATTCGTAATGCCTTTCTTCACTTTTTCTCCCAGTATAAAGACATATAGAGAGAGAATATGCATTATTAACATTTTCTCTGTATATATGTCTTTATGCATAGAAAATACAGAGAAAATATTTAATGCATTGTGTACATCTTTTCACTAAGCTTTTAATTCGAAACTATTTGGCCATTCATCAACATTCATGAAAACCTTATTATCAGAAATGTGTTGATTTAACTTCACTTATTTTTTGTTCAATATATAATAAAAATAGGAAGCAATTATGAAAATTTGTCACAAATATTTTCTTGTTTCCTTTACCCCAAATTTTATCACTGAAATCTTCATTCCACATGATTATGTTGCTTAATATAACAATTCGTTCAATGGTGCTCTCAACTTATGCATTTTTGGGATATAAATAGCATAATATTGTGCTAAACCCCAAAAAAGATTGTAACTGGGCAACATTGTTAGGCGCTGGCATCTTTCTCTATGACTTCTGTTCTCTGGGGATCTGGTCTTCTGCCTTGGCTGTCAATAATCTGACCAAGATATTTTATCTGTTTTAAGAAAAATTCACATTTTCGGCACTCAATTTAAAGCCAAATTCCTCAATTCTTTGGAAAACTGCTCTGATGTGCTCCTTATGTTCCTGCACATTTTTACTCTTTACAAGAATGTCATCCAAATATGCGATTGCAAAACCTAAATCAGCCAGCATCGTGTCCATTATCTGTTGAAATAACGCTGGAACTACTTTCAAACCAAATGGGAGCCTCTTGAGTCTGAAGAGTCCTAAATGGGTATTAATACACAAATACTTTGAACATTCTTCACTGACTTTTTACCTGAAGGTAAGCCTCAGATAAATCAATTTTGGAGAAAATTTTACCTCCATTCAGCTTTGTAAAATGTCCTCAGGGGATGGGAGTGGATAACTATGATCCATCAGACAGTCATTAAGGCCTGTAGAAAAATCGGCACATACCCGAATCTTCTTATTTTTCTTTTTAACATACACAGTGGGACTTGCCCAATCCGAATAGTCAACTTTTTCGACTACACCATTTTCCTGCAGTCTTTGCAGTTCACTTTCAATATCTTCTTTTGAAGAAAAAAGGCACGTTTTTTTTGGTTTAAAAACAGGTTTCACATTTTGTTTTAGCTCAAAATTCACTTCGGTCTTAGTGCACACACCTAACCCCTCAGAAAAAACCCTGGGGAATTCACTTTTTTAATACAGTAAGAAAATCTTCATTTTGTTTGGAATTTTCTTTCCAGATACACTAACACTGTTACAAAATGAATTTATGGGTAGCTCCCATAAATCGAACAAAACGATCCAATCAATTCCGAAAAGGCAAGAATTTATACCTGGAACAACTGACACTTTTGAAAAAAAGTTTTTCGATCCAAGGGATACACTGCAATTAAACTCTCCTTGAATTTTAATCTCTTGCCGGATACTCCTTTGGCAATTTTAAACGTTTTTTTCAGTTTTGGACACCCAATCCTCTTCCAGGTCACTTCGTCGATAATCGAAATATCGCTACCCGTATCCAAAAGTAGCTTCACTATGTGACCATTTATTTTGGTATTGACAAATTTTCTTTCACCTCCTTGTCTCACTTCTTCTTTTGACAACACAACATTTACTTTAGACTTACATTTTTGTCTTTGTTTATTTTGTTTAGTTCGGCACTGGGAGGCTCGGTGTCCGACTAAACCACATTTAGCACAAGGTTGGTCTTTAAAAGGGCAATTTTTTTCTTAAGTGCGAACCTGCACAGCTCCAACATTCAAAACTTTTCCTTTGTTCTTGGGAAATGTTTTTTGTTTCACTATTTGGACCTGGGATATAACTTTTCCCTCTATCCTTGTGGTGTCCCTTTTCACATTTATCAACTTCTGACATTCTTCTGTCACTTTTTGCAAGTTCATTTCTGGATCTTGCTCCATAATTGATAAAATTCTTGACCTCCAATCCTTGTCCTTCGGTGCTGTCAGTCCCTGGACAAATATGTAACACTTTAAACATGTCAACTGATAGATCTTTCAATTTAAATAGTTCACACTGGGCGTTGACTTTACCCGCATATGTGACAATATCATCAGTTTCTTCTTTTTGCATGTTTAAACACTTATATCTTGTATGAAAAGGCTGTCTCTTTCACCAAATATCGAGCACAAAATTTCAACAGTTTCCGAAAAAGAAATATCTTCCGGTTTCTTTGGTAAAATCAAATTTGTAAATTTTGTATTTTCTTCCGTACCCAATTTGAAGTGTGATTTTTTTTTCTTCGTCAGACCATTTTTCACATCTTTTCGTAAAGATCGTCTCGAACCTACGATAATAGGCGGGAAAAGTGTCACCTCGTTCTGGGTCGTATTTGAACTCAGCTAGTGAGTTAGCTATACCCTCTGCCGAAAAAAATCTAGACACACTATCATTAGATTTTTGTGACAAAACCGTTTCACAAAATAGTCGGTTATCTGCCGCCTGCTGTATGACAAGTGTTTCAAAACGCTCTTGCTGAATTAACATCTGTTTATGAAAGTCAATTTGGGCTTTTTGCTGAGCAATCAAACTCTCAGTTAACGTTTTTCGTCAACGCTGCTATTTGTTCCGAAGCCATTTTTAAAATGCACAAATATCACGTCAACGTATACATAAAATTTTGTTCAAAAACAAGATGCTCACTTTCGACACTGAGAAATGTTCAGAAAATTCACCGTACAAAATATCAACACTTTACAAATTTCAAAGAGATCCTTTTCGTCTTTTTCAAATACACGTAAACTTCTTTTAAAAATTTTCTTTATGAAAGAAAAAACAGTTCCCACAGTACAGTTCATTTTGTTGGTTTTTATCGTATTAACCAAAAAAAAACACATCTGAATTGCTTTTCAAAACGAATTTGTAAAACGTGACGAAAAATACTTCTCATGAAGAAAATTCAAACAATTTTACACACGTTGACGTCAACTTTTCAGAAGTTCAAGAAAACAGAGTTTAACTCGTTAATGAGAATATAAAATTCTTTTTACTTGCGTAAATTGGTGGCAGACATCAGTCTTTCGCTTTCTATGAAGTTTTTTCTTCAATGGATGTAAACTGTGAAAAAAATTTTTCAAAATTTCCTCGGACACCATGTGCTTTTTTTTTTTTTTTTTTTTTTTTTAAAAGTTTACTGGGTTCATGTCTCATCTTCGTCGCCAATTGATATATCCCCTGGGTGGCCATGCAATAGGATAATAATCAGGAGAATAGTATTCCGTGAAGGAAATAAATGAATATGTACGGTAGGTTTAAATAAGAAATAAAGAAGTTTATTAAAGTGTTTACAGAGACAATGTGTAGTGTGATGTGCTCAGTCCAGGAGTGTCTCATCCTTCTATATCAGTGACCAGTGACACGGTCCCTTATTTAAACTGTTCAGTGGGTAGATTACCTTATAACATGTACCACCAATGTCAAAACTTTAGAAACTTGTTGAAATCAATATATTTGATGCGATTGCATGTTTATCTATAATTTCATTGACTTTATAATGTTTTCACAAAGTTATTTAAATTTTGAAATAGCGTTGAAAACTTTGAAAAACTAGTCAAACAACCTTTTTGCACGTAAAATCACTATGCATTGTAAACCTTTGTAAATCATAAAATTTGTAGTAACCCTTGCAATATGCAGCTTTAGAAACTGTTGAAATCAATATGTTTGATCAGTTACATATCGTTTATCTATAATTTCATTGACTTTATAATGTTTTCACAAAGTTATTTAAATTTTGAAGTAAGCGTTGAAAACGTTGAAAAACTAGTCCAAACAGCTTGCTTTTGCACGTAAATCACTATGTATTGTAAACCTTTGTAAAACATAAAATTTGTAATGTACCTGTGTCAAAACATTAGAAACTAGTTAAAATCAATATGTTTTGATCGATTACATACCGTTTATCTATAATTTCATTGACTTTATAATGTTTTCACAAAGTTATTTAAATTTGAAGTAAGCGTTGAAAACGTTGAAAAACTAGTCAAACAGCTTGCTTTTGCACGTAAATCACTATGTATTGTAAACCTTTGTAAAACATAAAATTTGTAATGTACCTGTGTCAAAACATTAGAAACTAGTTAAAATCAATATGTTTTGATCGATTACATACCGTTTATCTATAATTTCATTGACTTTATAATGTTTTCACAAAGTTATTTAAATTTTGAAGTAAGCGTTGAAAACGTTGAAAAAAAACTAGTCCAAACAGCTTGCTTTTGCGTAAATCACTATGTATTGTAAACCTTTGTAAAACATAAAATTTGTAATGTACCTGTGTCAAAACTTTAGAAACTAGTTAAAATCAATATGTTTTGATCGATTACATACCGTTTATCTATAATTTCATTGACTTTATAATGTTTTCACAAAGTTATTTAAATTTTGAGTAAGCGTTGAAAACGTTGAAAAACTAGTCCAAACAGCTTGCTTTTGCACGTAAATCACTATGTATTGTAAACCTTTGTAAAACATAAAATTTGTAATGTACCTGTGTCAAAACTTTAGAAACTAGTTAAAATCAATATGTTTTGATCGATTACATACCGTTTATCTATAATTTCATTGACTTTATAATGTTTTTCACAAAGTTATTTAAATTTTGAAGTAAGCGTTGAAAACGTTGAAAAACTAGTCAAACAGCTTGCTTTTGCGTAAACGTAAATCACTATGTATTGTAAACCTTTGTAAAACATAAAATTTGTAATGTACCTGTGTCAAAACATTAGAAACTAGTTAAAATCAATATGTTTTGATCGATTACATACCGTTTATCTATAATTTCATTGACTTTATAATGTTTTCACAAAGTTATTTAAATTTTGAAGTAAGCGTTGAAAACGTTGAAAAACTAGTCCAAACAGCTTGCTTTTTGCACGTAAATCACTATGTATTGTAAACCTTTGTAAAACATAAAATTTGTAATGTACCTGTGTCAAAACATTAGAAACTAGTTAAAATCAATATGTTTTGATCGATTACATACCGTTTATCTATAATTTCATTGACTTTATAATGTTTTCACAAAAGTTATTTAAATTTTGAAGTAAGCGTTGAAAACGTTGAAAAACTAGTCCAAACAGCTTGCTTTTGCGTAAATCACTATGTATTGTAAACCTTTGTAAAAACATAAAATTTGTAATGTACCTGTGTCAAAACATTAGAAACTAGTTAAAATCAATATGTTTTGATCGATTACATACCGTTTATCTATAATTTCATTGACTTTATAATGTTTTCACAAAGTTATTTAAATTTTGAAGTAAGCGTTGAAAACGTTGAAAAACTAGTCCAAACAGCTTGCTTTTGCACGTAAATCACTATGTATTGTAAACCTTTGTAAAACATAAAATTTGTAATGTACCTGTGTCAAAACATTAGAAACTAGTTAAAATCAATATGTTTTGATCGATTACATACCGTTTATCTATAATTTCATTGACTTTATAATGTTTTCACAAAGTTATTTAAATTTTGAAGTAAGCGTTGAAAACGTTGAAAAACTAGTCCAAACAGCTTGCTTTTGCACGTAAATCACTATGTATTGTAAACCTTTGTAAAACATAAAATTTGTAATGTACCTGTGTCAAAACATTAGAAACTAGTTAAAATCAATATGTTTTGATCGATTACATACCGTTTATCTATAATTTCATTGACTTTATAATGTTTTTCACAAAGTTATTTAAATTTTGAAGTAAGCGTTGAAAACGTTGAAAAACTAGTCCAAACAGCTTGCTTTTGCACGTAAATCACTATGTATTGTAAACCTTTGTAAAACATAAAATTTGTAATGTACCTGTGTCAAAACATTAGAAACTAGTTAAAATCAATATGTTTTGATCGATTACATACCGTTTATCTATAATTTCATTGACTTTATAATGTTTTCACAAAGTTATTTAAATTTTGAAGTAAGCGTTGAAAACGTTGAAAAACTAGTCCAAACAGCTTGCTTTTGCACGTAAATCACTATGTATTGTAAACCTTTGTAAAACATAAAATTTGTAATGTACCTGTGTCAAAACATTAGAAACTAGTTAAAATCAATATGTTTTGATCGATTACATACCGTTTATCTATAATTTCATTGACTTTATAATGTTTTCACAAAGTTATTTAAATTTTGAAGTAAGCGTTGAAAACGTTGAAAAACTAGTCCAAACAGCTTGCTTTTGCGTAAATCACTATGTATTGTAAACCTTTGTAAAACATAAAATTTGTAATGTACCTGTGTCAAAACATTAGAAACTAGTTAAAATCAATATGTTTTGATCGATTACATACCGTTTATCTATAATTTCATTGACTTTATAATGTTTTCACAAAGTTATTTAAATTTTGAAGTAAGCGTTGAAAACGTTGAAAAACTAGTCCAAACAGCTTGCTTTTGCACGTAAATCACTATGTATTGTAAACCTTTGTAAAACATAAAATTTGTAATGTACCTGTGTCAAAACATTAGAAACTAGTTAAAATCAATATGTTTTGATCGATTACATACCGTTTATCTATAATTTCATTGACTTTATAATGTTTTCACAAAGTTATTTAAATTTTGAAGTAAGCGTTGAAAACGTTGAAAAACTAGTCCAAACAGCTTGCTTTTGCGTAAATCACTATGTATTGTAAACCTTTGTAAAACATAAAATTTGTAATGTACCTGTGTCAAAACATTAGAAACTAGTTAAAATCAATATGTTTTGATCGATTACATACCGTTTATCTATAATTTCATTGACTTTATAATGTTTTCACAAAGTTATTTAAATTTTGAAGTAAGCGTTGAAAACGTTGAAAAACTAGTCAAACAGCTTGCTTTTTGCGTAAATCACTATGTATTGTAAACCTTTGTAAAACATAAAATTTGTAATGTACCTGTGTCAAAACATTAGAAACTAGTTAAAATCAATATGTTTTGATCGATTACATACCGTTTATCTATAATTTCATTGACTTTATAATGTTTTCACAAAGTTATTTAAATTTTGAAGTAAGCGTTGAAAACGTTGAAAAACTAGTCCAAACAGCTTGCTTTTGCACGTAAATCACTATGTATTGTAAACCTTTGTAAAACATAAAATTTGTAATGTACCTGTGTCAAAACATTAGAAACTAGTTAAAATCAATATGTTTTGATCGATTACATACCGTTTATCTATAATTTCATTGACTTTATAATGTTTTTCACAAAGTTATTTAAATTTTGAAGTAAGCGTTGAAAACGTTGAAAAACTAGTCCAAACAGCTTGCTTTTGCACGTAAATCACTATGTATTGTAAACCTTTGTAAAACATAAAATTTGTAATGTACCTGTGTCAAAACTTTAGAAACTAGTTAAAATCAATATGTTTTGATCGATTACATACCGTTTATCTATAATTTCATTGACTTTATAATGTTTTCACAAAGTTATTTAAATTTTGAAGTAAGCGTTGAAAACGTTGAAAAACTAGTCCAAACAGCTTGCTTTTTGCGTAAATCACTATGTATTGTAAACCTTTGTAAAACATAAAATTTGTAATGTACCTGTGTCAAAACATTAGAAACTAGTTAAAATCAATATGTTTTGATCGATTACATACCGTTTATCTATAATTTCATTGACTTTATAATGTTTTTCACAAAGTTATTTAAATTTTGAAGTAAGCGTTGAAAACGTTGAAAAACTAGTCCAAACAGCTTGCTTTTGCACGTAAATCACTATGTATTGTAAACCTTTGTAAAACATAAAATTTGTAATGTACCTGTGTCAAAACATTAGAAACTAGTTAAAATCAATATGTTTTGATCGATTACATACCGTTTATCTATAATTTCATTGACTTTATAATGTTTTCACAAAGTTATTTAAATTTTGAAGTAAGCGTTGAAAACGTTGAAAAACTAGTCCAAACAGCTTGCTTTTGCACGTAAATCACTATGTATTGTAAACCTTTGTAAAACATAAAATTTGTAATGTACCTGTGTCAAAACATTAGAAACTAGTTAAAATCAATATGTTTTGATCGATTACATACCGTTTATCTATAATTTCATTGACTTTATAATGTTTTCACAAAGTTATTTAAATTTTGAAGTAAGCGTTGAAAACGTTGAAAAACTAGTCCAAACAGCTTGCTTTTGCACGTAAATCACTATGTATTGTAAACCTTTGTAAAACATAAAATTTGTAATGTACCTGTGTCAAAACATTAGAAACTAGTTAAAATCAATATGTTTTGATCGATTACATACCGTTTATCTATAATTTCATTGACTTTATAATGTTTTCACAAAGTTATTTAAATTTTGAAGTAAGCGTTGAAAACGTTGAAAAACTAGTCAAACAGCTTGCTTTTGCGTAAATCACTATGTATTGTAAACCTTTGTAAAACATAAAATTTGTAATGTACCTGTGTCAAAACATTAGAAACTAGTTAAAATCAATATGTTTTGATCGATTACATACCGTTTATCTATAATTTCATTGACTTTATAATGTTTTCACAAAGTTATTTAAATTTTGAAGTAAGCGTTGAAAACGTTGAAAAACTAGTCCAAACAGCTTGCTTTTGCACGTAAATCACTATGTATTGTAAACCTTTGTAAAACATAAAATTTGTAATGTACCTGTGTCAAAACATTAGAAACTAGTTAAAATCAATATGTTTTGATCGATTACATACCGTTTATCTATAATTTCATTGACTTTATAATGTTTTCACAAAGTTATTTAAATTTTGAAGTAAGCGTTGAAAACGTTGAAAAACTAGTCCAAACAGCTTGCTTTTGCACGTAAATCACTATGTATTGTAAACCTTTGTAAAACATAAAATTTGTAATGTACCTGTGTCAAAACATTAGAAACTAGTTAAAATCAATATGTTTTGATCGATTACATACCGTTTATCTATAATTTCATTGACTTTATAATGTTTTCACAAAGTTATTTAAATTTTGAAGTAAGCGTTGAAAACGTTGAAAAACTAGTCCAAACAGCTTGCTTTTGCACGTAAATCACTATGTATTGTAAACCTTTGTAAAACATAAAATTTGTAATGTACCTGTGTCAAAACATTAGAAACTAGTTAAAATCAATATGTTTTGATCGATTACATACCGTTTATCTATAATTTCATTGACTTTATAATGTTTTCACAAAGTTATTTAAATTTTGAAGTAAGCGTTGAAAACGTTGAAAAACTAGTCCAAACAGCTTGCTTTTGCACGTAAATCACTATGTATTGTAAACCTTTGTAAAACATAAAATTTGTAATGTACCTGTGTCAAAACATTAGAAACTAGTTAAAATCAATATGTTTTGATCGATTACATACCGTTTATCTATAATTTCATTGACTTTATAATGTTTTCACAAAGTTATTTAAATTTTGAAGTAAGCGTTGAAAACGTTGAAAAACTAGTCAAACAGCTTGCTTTTGCACGTAAATCACTATGTATTGTAAACCTTTGTAAAACATAAAATTTGTAATGTACCTGTGTCAAAACATTAGAAACTAGTTAAAATCAATATGTTTTGATCGATTACATACCGTTTATCTATAATTTCATTGACTTTATAATGTTTTCACAAAGTTATTTAAATTTTGAAGTAAGCGTTGAAAACGTTGAAAAACTAGTCAAACAGCTTGCTTTTGCACGTAAATCACTATGTATTGTAAACCTTTGTAAAACATAAAATTTGTAATGTACCTGTGTCAAAACATTAGAAACTAGTTAAAATCAATATGTTTTGATCGATTACATACCGTTTATCTATAATTTCATTGACTTTATAATGTTTTCACAAAAGTTATTTAAATTTTGAAGTAAGCGTTGAAAACGTTGAAAAACTAGTCAAACAGCTTGCTTTTGCACGTAAATCACTATGTGTATTGTAAACCTTTGTAAAACATAAAATTTGTAATGTACCTGTGTCAAAACTTTAGAAACTAGTTAAAATCAATATGTTTTGATCGATTACATACCGTTTATCTATAATTTCATTGACTTTATAATGTTTTCACAAAGTTATTTAAATTTTGAAGTAAGCGTTGAAAACGTTGAAAAACTAGTCCAAACAGCTTGCTTTTGCACGTAAATCACTATGTATTGTAAACCTTTGTAAAACATAAAATTTGTAATGTACCTGTGTCAAAACTTTAGAAACTAGTTAAAATCAATATGTTTTGATCGATTACATACCGTTTATCTATAATTTCATTGACTTTATAATGTTTTCACAAAGTTATTTAAATTTTGAAGTAAGCGTTGAAAACGTTGAAAAACTAGTCCAAACAGCTTGCTTTTGCACGTAAATCACTATGTATTGTAAACCTTTGTAAAACATAAAATTTGTAATGTACCTGTGTCAAAACTTTAGAAACTAGTTAAAATCAATATGTTTTGATCGATTACATACCGTTTATCTATAATTTCATTGACTTTATAATGTTTTCACAAAAGTTATTTAAATTTTGAAGTAAGCGTTGAAAACGTTGAAAAACTAGTCAAACAGCTTGCTTTTGCGTAAATCACTATGTATTGTAAACCTTTGTAAAACATAAAATTTGTAATGTACCTGTGTCAAAACATTAGAAACTAGTTAAAATCAATATGTTTTGATCGATTACATACCGTTTATCTATAATTTCATTGACTTTATAATGTTTTCACAAAGTTATTTAAATTTTGAAGTAAGCGTTGAAAACGTTGAAAACTAAGTCAAACAGCTTGCTTTTGCACGTAAATCACTATGTATTGTAAACCTTTGTAAAACATAAAATTTGTAATGTACCTGTGTCAAAACATTAGAAACTAGTTAAAATCAATATGTTTTGATCGATTACATACCGTTTATCTATAATTTCATTGACTTTATAATGTTTTCACAAAAGTTATTTAAATTTTGAAGTAAGCGTTGAAAACGTTGAAAAACTAGTCAAACAGCTTGCTTTTGCACGTAAATCACTAAATGTAAACCTATAAAATTTGTAAAACCTTTGTAAAACATTAAAACTAGTTAAAATCAATATGTTTTACCTACCGTTTATCTATAATTTCATTGAAAATGTTTTCACAAAGTTATTTAAATTTTGAAGTAAGCGTTAAAACGTTGAAAAATATGTTTTGATCGCTTTTACGTAAATCGTTTATTCTATAATTTCATAAACTTTATAATGTACCTGTTTCAAAACATTAGAAACTTATTAAAATCAATTTGTTTTGATCGTTGAAAACGTTTTCTATAAAAACTAATGTCCAAACAAGTTATTTTGCACGTAAGCGTTGAAAACGTTGAAAAACTAGTCCAAACAACCTTTTGCACGTAAATCACTAATTGTAAACCTTTTAAAACATAAAATTTGTAATGTACCTGTGTCAAAACATTAGAAACTAGTTAAAATCAATATGTTTTGATCGATTACATACCGTTTATCTATAATTTCATTGACTTTATAATGTTTTTCACAAAGTTATTTAAATTTTGAAGTAAGCGTTGAAAACGTTGAAAAACTAGTCCAAACAGCTTGCTTTTGCACGTAAATCACTATGTATTGTAAACCTTTGTAAAACATAAAATTTGTAATGTACCTGTGTCAAAACATTAGAAACTAGTTAAAATCAATATGTTTTGATCGATTACATACCGTTTATCTATAATTTCATTGACTTTATAATGTTTTCACAAAAGTTATTTAAATTTTGAAGTAAGCGTTGAAAACGTTGAAAAACTAGTCCAAACAGCTTGCTTTTGCACGTAAATCACTATGTATTGTAAACCTTTGTAAAACATAAAATTTGTAATGTACCTGTGTCAAAACTTTAGAAACTAGTTAAAATCAATATGTTTTGATCGATTACATACCGTTTATCTATAATTTCATTGACTTTATAATGTTTTCACAAAGTTATTTAAATTTTGAAGTAAGCGTTGAAAACGTTGAAAAACTAGTCCAAACAGCTTGCTTTTGCACGTAAATCACTATGTATTGTAAACCTTTGTAAAACATAAAATTTGTAATGTACCTGTGTCAAAACATTAGAAACTAGTTAAAATCAATATGTTTTGATCGATTACATACCGTTTATCTATAATTTCATTGACTTTATAATGTTTTCACAAAAGTTATTTAAATTTTGAAGTAAGCGTTGAAAACGTTGAAAAACTAGTCCAAACAGCTTGCTTTTGCGTAAATCACTATGTATTGTAAACCTTTGTAAAACATAAAATTTGTAATGTACCTGTGTCAAAACATTAGAAACTAGTTAAAATCAATATGTTTTGATCGATTACATACCGTTTATCTATAATTTCATTGACTTTATAATGTTTTTCACAAAGTTATTTAAATTTTGAAGTAAGCGTTGAAAACGTTGAAAAACTAGTCCAAACAGCTTGCTTTGCACGTAAATCACTATGTATTGTAAACCTTTGTAAAACATAAAATTTGTAATGTACCTGTGTCAAAACATTAGAAACTAGTTAAAATCAATATGTTTTGATCGATTACATACCGTTTATCTATAATTTCATTGACTTTATAATGTTTTCACAAAGTTATTTAAATTTTGAAGTAAGCGTTGAAAACGTTGAAAAACTAGTCAAACAGCTTGCTTTTGCACGTAAATCACTATGTATTGTAAACCTTTGTAAAACATAAAATTTGTAATGTACCTGTGTCAAAACATTAGAAACTAGTTAAAATCAATATGTTTTGATCGATTACATACCGTTTATCTATAATTTCATTGACTTTATAATGTTTTCACAAAGTTATTTAAATTTTGAAGTAAGCGTTGAAAACGTTGAAAAACTAGTCAAACAGCTTGCTTTTGCGTAAATCACTATGTATTGTAAACCTTTGTAAAACATAAAATTTGTAATGTACCTGTGTCAAAACATTAGAAACTAGTTAAAATCAATATGTTTTGATCGATTACATACCGTTTATCTATAATTTCATTGACTTTATAATGTTTTTCACAAAGTTATTTAAATTTTGAAGTAAGCGTTGAAAACGTTGAAAAACTAGTCAAACAGCTTGCTTTTGCACGTAAATCACTATGTATTGTAAACCTTTGTAAAACATAAAATTTGTAATGTACCTGTGTCAAAACATTAGAAACTAGTTAAAATCAATATGTTTTGATCGATTACATACCGTTTATCTATAATTTCATTGACTTTATAATGTTTTCACAAAGTTATTTAAATTTTGAAGTAAGCGTTGAAAACGTTGAAAAACTAGTCCAAACAGCTTGCTTTTGCACGTAAATCACTATGTATTGTAAACCTTTGTAAAACATAAAATTTGTAATGTACCTGTGTCAAAACATTAGAAACTAGTTAAAATCAATATGTTTTGATCGATTACATACCGTTTATCTATAATTTCATTGACTTTATAATGTTTTCACAAAGTTATTTAAATTTTGAAGTAAGCGTTGAAAACGTTGAAAAACTAGTCCAAACAGCTTGCTTTTGCGTAAATCACTATGTATTGTAAACCTTTGTAAAACATAAAATTTGTAATGTACCTGTGTCAAAACATTAGAAACTAGTTAAAATCAATATGTTTTGATCGATTACATACCGTTTATCTATAATTTCATTGACTTTATAATGTTTTCACAAAAGTTATTTAAATTTTGAAGTAAGCGTTGAAAACGTTGAAAAACTAGTCAAACAGCTTGCTTTTGCGTAAATCACTATGTATTGTAAACCTTTGTAAAACATAAAATTTGTAATGTACCTGTGTCAAAACTTTAGAAACTAGTTAAAATCAATATGTTTTGATCGATTACATACCGTTTATCTATAATTTCATTGACTTTATAATGTTTTCACAAAGTTATTTAAATTTTTGAAGTAAGCGTTGAAAACGTTGAAAAACTAGTCAAACAGCTTGCTTTTGCACGTAAATCACTATGTATTGTAAACCTTTGTAAAACATAAAATTTTAATGTACCTGTGTCAAAACATTAGAAACTAGTTAAAATCAATATGTTTTGATCGATTACATACCGTTTATCTATAATTTCATTGACTTTATAATGTTTTCACAAAGTTATTTAAATTTTGAAGTAAGCGTTGAAAACGTTGAAAAACTAGTCAAACAGCTTGCTTTTGCGTAAATCACTATGTATTGTAAACCTTTGTAAAACATAAAATTTGTAATGTACCTGTGTCAAAACATTAGAAACTAGTTAAAATCAATATGTTTTGATCGATTACATACCGTTTATCTATAATTTCATTGACTTTATAATGTTTTCACAAAGTTATTTAAATTTTGAAGTAAGCGTTGAAAACGTTGAAAAACTAGTCAAACAGCTTGCTTTTGCGTAAATCACTATGTATTGTAAACCTTTGTAAAACATAAAATTTGTAATGTACCTGTGTCAAAACATTAGAAACTAGTTAAAATCAATATGTTTTGATCGATTACATACCGTTTATCTATAATTTCATTGACTTTATAATGTTTTCACAAAGTTATTTAAATTTTGAAGTAAGCGTTGAAAACGTTGAAAAACTAGTCCAAACAGCTTGCTTTTGCGTAAATCACTATGTATTGTAAACCTTTGTAAAACATAAAATTTGTAATGTACCTGTGTCAAAACATTAGAAACTAGTTAAAATCAATATGTTTTGATCGATTACATACCGTTTATCTATAATTTCATTGACTTTATAATGTTTTCACAAAGTTATTTAAATTTTGAAGTAAGCGTTGAAAACGTTGAAAAACTAGTCCAAACAGCTTGCTTTTGCACGTAAATCACTATGTATTGTAAACCTTTGTAAAACATAAAATTTGTAATGTACCTGTGTCAAAACATTAGAAACTAGTTAAAATCAATATGTTTTGATCGATTACATACCGTTTATCTATAATTTCATTGACTTTATAATGTTTTCACAAAGTTATTTAAATTTTGAAGTAAGCGTTGAAAACGTTGAAAAACTAGTCAAACAGCTTGCTTTTGCACGTAAATCACTATGTATTGTAAACCTTTGTAAAACATAAAAATTTGTAATGTACCTGTGTCAAAACATTAGAAACTAGTTAAAATCAATATGTTTTGATCGATTACATACCGTTTATCTATAATTTCATTGACTTTATAATGTTTTCACAAAGTTATTTAAATTTTGAAGTAAGCGTTGAAAACGTTGAAAACTAGTCAAACAGCTTGCTTTTGCGTAAATCACTATGTATTGTAAACCTTTGTAAAACATAAAATTTTAATGTACCTGTGTCAAAACATTAGAAACTAGTTAAAATCAATATGTTTTGATCGATTACATACCGTTTATCTATAATTTCATTGACTTTATAATGTTTTCACAAAGTTATTTAAATTTTGAAGTAAGCGTTGAAAACGTTGAAAACTAGTCAAACAGCTTGCTTTTGCGTAAATCACTATGTATTGTAAACCTTTGTAAAACATAAAATTTGTAATGTACCTGTGTCAAAACTTTAGAAACTAGTTAAAATCAATATGTTTTGATCGATTACATATCGTTTATCTATAATTTCATTGACTTTATAATGTTTTCACAAAGTTATTTAAATTTTGAAGTAAGCGTTGAAAACGTTGAAAAACTAGTCAAACAGCTTGCTTTTGCACGTAAATCACTATGTATTGTAAACCTTTGTAAAACATAAAATTTGTAATGTACCTGTGTCAAAACTTTAGAAACTATTAAAATCAATATGTTTTGATCGATTACATACCGTTTATCTATAATTTCATTGACTTTATAATGTTTTCACAAAGTTATTTAAATTTTGAAGTAAGCGTTGAAAACGTTAAAAACTAGTCCAAACAGCTTGCTTTTGCACGTAAATCACTATGTATTGTAAACCTTTGTAAAACATAAAATTTGTAATGTACCTGTGTCAAAACTTTAGAAACTAGTTAAAATCAATATGTTTTGATCGATTACATACCGTTTTTCTAAATTTCATTGACTTTATAATGTTTTCACAAAGTTATTTAAATTTTGAAGTAAGCGTTGAAAACGTTGAAAAACTAGTCCAAACAGCTTGCTTTGCACGTAAATCACTATGTATTGTAAACCTTTGTAAAAACATAAAATTTGTAATGAAAAAAAACTTTAGAAACTAGTTAAAATCAATATGTTTGATCGATTACATATCGTTTATCTATAATTTCATTGACTTTATAATGTTTTCACAAAGTTATTTAAATTTTTAGCGTTGAAAACGTTGAAAAAACATCCAAACAGCTTGCTTTTGCACGTAAATCACTATGTATTGTAAACCTTGTAAAACATAAAATTTTAGAACCTGTGTCAAAAAACTTTAGAAACTAGTTAAAATCAATATGTTTTGATCGATTACATATCGTTTATCTATAATTTCATTGACTTTATAATCTGTGTCAAATCTTTAGAAACTAGTTAAAATCAATATGTTTTTGATCGATTACATATGTTTATCTATAATTTCATTTGACTTTATAATGTTTTCACAAAGTTATTTAAATTTTGTAATGGCGTTGAAAACGTTGAAAACTAATCCAAACAGCTTGCTTTTCCATGTAAATCACTATGTATTGTAAACCTTTGTAAAACATAAAATTTGTAATGTACCTCAGCCCTTCAAACATTAGAAAACTAGTTAAAATCAATATGTTTTGATCGATTACATACCGTTTTATCTATAATTTCATTGACTTTTTAATGTTTTTCACAAAGTTATTTAAATTTTTGAGTAAGCGTTGAAAACGTTGAAAAAGTAGTCAAAAAGCTTGCTTTTGCGTAAATCACTATATTGTAAAAACCTTTTGTAAAACATAAAATTTTAATGAATGTACTGTGATAAAACATTAGAAACTAGTTAAAATCAATATGTTTTGATCGATTACATACCGTTTATCTATAATTTCATTGACTTTATAATGTTTTCACAAAAAATTTAAATTTTAAAAAGGTTTTGAAAAATTGAAAAACTAGTCCCAAAAGCTTCCTTTTTCCCTAAATCATAATTTTTTATAAACCTTTTTAAAACATAAAATTTGCCCAAAGTACCTTTCGAAACATTAGAAACTAGTTAAAATCAAAAATGTTTTGATCGATTACATACCGTTTTTTCTTAAAAATTTCATTGACTTTAAAAATTTTTCCCCAAAATTATTTAAATTTTTAATAAGCGTTGAAAAAGGGAAAAAATTGTCCCAAAAAGCTTTTTTCTTTTGGGGTAAATCCCTTTTTGTAAACCTTTTAAAACATAAAATTTGTAATATTTCCCAATGATTAAAAAAATAATTAAAATAATATTTTTGATCGATTAAAATACCGTTTATCTATAATTTCATTGACTTTATAATGTTTTTACAAATTATTTAAAATTTTTTAAGTAAGCGTTGAAAGCCCTTTGGCTTTTTCCCAAAACAATTTCCTTTTGCTTTTTTTTTTCCAAAAAGTTAAAAACTTTTGTTTTTATTTAAACCTTTTTAAAAAAAAAAAAAAAAAAAAAAAAAAAAAAAAAAAAAAAAAAAAAAAAAAAAAAAAAAAAAAAAAAAAAAAAAAAAAAAAAACAAAAAAAAAAATTTTAAAATTTTTGGCCAAATTTAAAAAAAAAAACCCCGTGTCCAAAAAAGCAAAGGTGAAACTAGTTTTTTAAAATTTTTTAAATAATTTTGTTTTTTTTTGAAATTTCGAAAAAGAATTACAATTTAAAAAAACCGTTTATTTCCTTTCGTTTCAAAAATTGGAAAAA
>CAHIKZ030004485.1:0-75364 GCA_903632075.3 Acanthosepion pharaonis
TTTCAATAAATTAATTAATTTTAAAAAGTTATCTTCGCTACATCGATATATGTGTTTATGTCATTGATATCAGTCTCCACGTCATTGGTATATGAACTTACGTCATTGATATCTGCAACGTCTTTGATAAGCGTATACAAATATTTAAATAAGTGAACATTTTTATTTAATTTTTAACCTTGCTTTCACAGAAATGGACGTACACAATTGGTCTTTAAATAAATCATACTTTCAAATATTTTCTTCAAATAAATCACATAAAATGTATATATCTGTTTGTTGCTTATTTAAAAGAAATCTTCTTGAAAATATGTTAAAAGAAATCTTGCAAGAATGTATTTGTTAAGAATAAGAAAACATCACACAAGACATTATCTCTCTATTATTAAATAATTTTGTGTCCCGTTCGAAAAGAATAGAAATACGAGCGTTGGATGAAAGGTTTACAGTCTGACTAAGATACTCTCATGAAATTTGACCAATTAAGGTTTGCTTTTCTAGATAATCTGATTTGCGGTCCACACATATCTTCTATCGGTGTTGCAGTGATTGGGTTCTATAGTGAAGAAACACTTATCCTTTTTGTCAAAAAAGTCATCAATACCCGATATGAGGTCATCATCACTATCATACTGCTACAGATCAAGCCAGATATGCAGGGGAATAAAACAATTTAACAAAAAAAACAATGATTATTTACAATATGAATTAATACTATTTACATGAAAACAAAACAAAATAAGGTTAGTAATAAAAAAAAACTCACAATTCCTAAATGTGGCAGAAACATCAGTTAACTGGACAAAAAATTGCGGGATTATAATAGTATCAAAGCTGTTATCCAACAAAAGAAATACTCACACAAACACGCACTCATTCACCCTCAACTACAAATACGAAAACATACACGCAAACAAAAGGCATCCCGCAAGTACCAGAGAACATTTTCATGATATAAGTAAAGTGTCAAATCGATCTGACTTTTTATAAGAGTTAGATATGAATTTACGTCATTGATATCTATTTCTACGTCATTGGTATATGAACTTACCTTATTGATATCTATTTCTATGTCATTGGTATATGAACTTGTCTTATGATATGTATTTGTACGTCATTGGTATATGAACTTGTCTCATTGAGATCTATTTCTACGACATTGGTATATGAACTTGTCTCAATGATATCTATTTCTACGTCATTGGTATATTAAATTGTCACATTGATATCAATTTCTACGTCATTGGTATATGAACTTGTCTCATTGATATCTATTTCTACGTCATTGGTATATTAAATTGTCACATTTATATCTATTTTTACGTCATTGGTATATGAACTTGTCTCATTGATATCTATCTCTACGTCATTGGTATATGAACTTGTCTCATTGATATCTATTTCTACATCATTCATATATGAATTTATCTCATTGATATCTATTTCTACGTCATAGGTATATGAACTTGTCTCATTGATATCTATCTCTACGTCATTGGTATATGAAATTGTCTCATTGATATCTTTTACTATGTCATTGGTATATGAAATTGTCTCATTGATATCTATTTCTACGTCATTGGTATATGAACTTATCTCATTCATATCGGCAACGTTTTTGATGGGTGATCTTTTGACTAATTGAATATCTTTTTGATTTTTAACCTTTCTTTCACATAGAAATGGACGTAAATGTTTGGTCTTCAAATAAAACACATAAAATGTATATATCTGTTTGTTGTTTATTTAAAAGAAATCAGTTTTGCCAGAACGTAAAAACAAGAAAACATCACGTATGACATTATCTCTCTCTTATTACATAAGCTTTGTGTCACGTTAGAAAAGAAAAGAAATCCGAGAGACGGATGAAAGCTTTGTAGTCTGACCAAGATACTCTCATGAAATTTGACCAAAATGACCTTTGCCTTTCTAGATAATTCCATTTGCGGTCCACACACATCTTCTATCGGTGTCGCAGTGCTTGGGTTCCTTTGCTGAAGAGGCACTCATTCTGTTTGCTAAAATAGTCATCAATAGCAGATATGAGATATGATCATCACTGCCATAGTGGTTCCCAGCTAAGATGAAAGTGAAATGAGGTCAGATAAGGCATATAGAGAGGATGATCAAAGATGAGGAATAGATCTGAGGCAACAGAAATATGGTTCTACAGAAAGAGGCTGAGGACAACATGGGCCGAACATGTGAGCAAACGACAAGGTTTTTGGAGAAAATGAAAATAAAAAATGTATACCAAGAACATAAATTTAAATATCTGGAAAATGTTCTGACAGAGGACGAAAAAGACACTAAGAGGACGTATATATGTATTCAAAACAGCCAAAGATGCCTTCCAAATGCTAAGCAGTGTATTAAGAGACAGGAAAATTTGGTTGGAAACAAGTAAAAGAGTATTGAACTGTGATCGGTTCTCCTATATATGATGAGGATACTATGGACTGAACATGTGAGCAACGACGAGGTTTTGGAGAAGATGGAAACAAAAAGGAAACTCATGCTTAACATTATGGAAGAATTTGAAATTAAGAAACGATTTTTTTTTTATCATTTTTGGAAATGATAATAATCTTAATATTGTTAAATGAATGGAATAGGAGGGTGATATAATATAGTTATAAGCCAAAAATATTACGCACAATTCTATCTATAAAAATGGCAGGACGTGTTTTGTGTGTGTGTATTGTGTAAAATTGTGTGTTTGTAAAACCTAATGCCCGGTCACAATTTACGATGGATTTGCACCAAAATATACAGGCACATTTTCCAAGATTACTGGGAAGGAAAACTCCCAATGATAGTGGAAATAATCGATTTTTTCATGCTTCTACGGCAGTTTTCAAAAAGTTTATATGCCATTTTTACTGGCTAGGGGTGAGAAGCCTATAGCTGGCTGAATTTGAATAGGCAGGAAAATTATATTGGCCAGTGTGAGACTGACACGAATGTTAACTAGCGTAACAAAAAAATCGATAGCTGCATTCGTCACAAGTGGGAAAAATTTAAATCTGCATGGCACTTTACTCCAATTGGCCCACTCGCTTGCTTAAACTGAACGTTGATTCTGATTCCGCAGAACAGGGTTGGGTGTGAAAAAGTACTTGTTGTTAACATTCTTTATTCATTCGGTTCTTCCAGTTACGAGTCCTTTTTTAAAGCTGATCGTTTTGTGTTCATTTTGTTTAGTTCTTTTTTCGTAACAGATTTAATGTTTAGTATAGATCTTAGAAAAAATTCTCAGTGTGAGATAGGCAAGAAGTAAAGCATGTAGCAACATCAGCACGGCAAAGGGCACTCCTTTCATGGCAAGGAAGGACAAAAATATTTTAAGTCAAGTGATACCGATTGCTGTATGAGTCGTACGATTTTTGAAACAAGCACGGGCAACGCCGAGCCATGCTGCTAGTAACCATTAAAAGTAAAGTCTTGTATGATGGAACTTTGACCTGATAAAACAAGACCCCTTTCGTTAGTTTTCCTGGGTGTGTGCTTTTGATAGGCATTCGTCATTCCCTCAACAACTTGACATAGTTGTCTCCATTGATAGCGTGGTCCTTTTGAAAATAGTCAATAAACACAATACCTTTTGCATCTCACAAAACTGGGACCATCATCTTCCCTGTAGATGAAACAAATTTTTTACCATGGAGCAGGTGAGGAAGGCTGTTTCTACTGCATGGATTGTATTTTTACGTCCGATTCAAGATGAACGAAAGCAAAAGGAGAAAGATAGATCTGCCATAAACATTGTCAAATTTTCCCGTAATATAAATTAGACATATACTTTTTCATGATGTGTATGTGCCATTGGCACCCACCGGGCAGAAGCATTTTCATGTTCGTTGTGCAGCATATTCTCAACTTCTCACATGGTTTTAATAATAATAACAACAATAATAATTTTGATGAAAGTTGGGAAAATGCTCCTATTCAGATATAAAAAATATCACCACTTCTTTGATAATACATATATATATATATTTACAGCTCCAATTATCATTACGGCCAGCATTTCCTACACTTATTTAAAAATGGTTTTAAACATAGAATAATATTATTTTAATTTAGTTTTATAGTTCTTTTTTTTTATTTTAGTGCATTTTTTAAAGATTTTTTTGTAGCTGTGTATAATTCGCACCCCTGATTTTGATAATTATTTTTTTACAAAAAAATGCGTATTACACATGAGGAATAGAAATTACTGGGAAACAGAAAATGGTTTTAATAGCGAAAAAAAAGTACTTGCAATACCATGGACCTAAAATTGAACTACGAAAGTTCTACAAAAAAATGGAAACAAATCTTTATTTATAAAAACATCAGGAATAACTTAACATTAAAATATAGGGTTTAACATCAACGAAATTTACGTACTAAAAGTAATATTTAATCAATGAGAAGGGATGAATTCTTTATATATATATATATATATATATATATATATATATATATATATATATTACAAAATAATTAAAACGCAGAACAGAAAAATATATAAAAAAACGGACATATAATAAAGTGCTCTGTGCAACTTTGAATTAACAGACATGCAACTCAAGCCAATACAACGAAAAAACCAAAATACACCGTATATTGACGCACATGATATCGGTTTCGACCACTAAATTAATGCATCAGGTGCCTGGGTAACAAGTCAATTTTTTGTCTTTTATTATTATTATTATTATTATTATTTATTACATAAATATATATATATATATATATATATATATATATATATATATATATTAAATGTTTTTGTGTGTGTGTGTGTTATTTCAACATGGTAATATTCATATATATATATTAAATATATGATATGATATCCAAGCTTTTATATATAATGCAAGAATCAGAAAAAAGTAAAAACAAAATATATATATATATATAGATATCTTTCTTTACAGAAGAATTATTTCACAATTTAGACTGATTGAAAATAAAATTATAGACTTCTTAATCAGGACACAATGGTTAAATACAGATGACATTCTTAATTTAATATATATATATATATATATATATATATATATATATATATATATATATATATATATATATATATATATATATATATATATATATATATATATATATATACATAAGAAAGAATTTGTGTGGTTAAAATGAGAGAAAATGTGTATATTAAAAAGAAGAGAAGAGATAAAAAAGGTTTTTGGTTGTAATGTGATTTTTTTTTTTAAATATTATGCCTTTATTTTCATAATTTTACTACACGTGTTTCTGTACAAATAGTTTAATCTTCAGGTAAAGCTACAAAAAATGTATGGAGGGAGAATGTTAAAACGCATATATACATCATACTGACGGAAACACACGAAAATGGAAACAGATCCAAGAACACATAGGGTCAGTAAAACATTAAAAGATAAAATGCCGATAAGTAATTCATCATTTTCGCTTGGACCAACCTTATTTGTTTTATGACCCTTCGCGCAGAAATCTTCATTGCCAATTCAAGAAAGACATTTAATTATTACTAACACAAAAACAGAGAATGTCTCATATCGAGAATATTTAACATTGAAAACATAAGGAAAAATTAATTATTTTAATAATATATGGAAATCTCCGCCTTTTATATAAAACGTTTGAGACAGACCTCACTTCTCTTCTTTTTAATATAAGCATATATATATATATATATATATATATATATATATATATATGAAGAAATCTCTTCATTCTTGTGCTATACTTATGGGATAAAGTGCTCAATATCAGAGACAGAGCGTATGTAAATATAAATATAAATATGAATATTGAAGTATTGAAAAGATGGGACGAAGAGATGATCTCTAGAAATAGCGGCTTGTTGAGAGTAGTCGTGGCTCCAGGAGGACAGTATATGGTTAGCGTGAACTCAGTAGAGTTCCACCACGGAATACGTGAGCCAGCGTCACTTTGTTGAGTCTGATTTGCAATCTCCTCGTCATAAAGGCCCAGTGGAACAGTTGGCATGATGTTGCTTGACAACCTAATTGTCAGGATTTAGTTCTCGGTCGTGGATGTTGTATTTAATGATGAGTCCCAAATATAGGACAAAAATTTACTTGGAATAATGCTGTCTATAATTCTGTATAGATTTCCATCAGACTCGATTAATTACTTAAATATAATTATCAAATTGGTTTAATATATTTATATATATATATATATATATATATATATATATATATATATATATATATCTTATTATAAAACGCAGATTGTGTGTGTGTGTCTGTAACGTTTATATATTGGATCGGATTTCCTACATTTTTCAACCGATTTCAACAAAACTTCACAGGACTACATAAAATTACCTTGTGGTGGTTCTAACAGCGCCAAAAATGGGGAAAAATATAATTGTTTTTGCACAAAATCAATTTGAAAACACGATTAAGAGACATCGTGAAAATGGAAGGGGGACAACTCACATCGGGTTGTTTGTGTGTGGGGGTTCCTTTAAATATGGGATCGGATTTCCTATATTTTTCAGCCGATAAACAAAAAAACTTCACTTTTTTTTTTTTTTTTGGCAGGTAGTGTTTCTTATTCTCTTGCACACTTTTTTTTCTTTATTTTTAACATTCAGAATGCTTTAAAAATTCCATTTACAAGACAATTATTTATAATAAAATTCTATTCAATCAGTAGACTCATAACGATTGAAAACAATGTTTTTGTTTGAGTTTGGGTTTGACCAATTAAAAAAAAAAAAATAAAAAAAAAAAACTAATTAAGACATGCGTGTCCGTCAACCTTAAACAATAATCTAACGATCTCTACTGATTGTACGAATACAAACATCGGAATAAATTCTTTATCTTTAGGGAAAGATAATGAAATCTAAACATACACAAGTCCTAACTAAAAATAATAACCGGAACGGGAAACTACTTTAAATACACATGGTGTCTATTTTTTTTACTGTATTCAATAATTAAAAATCATAAATTGTAAAAGATTATTATTACAGAAAGGCTACTAAATGAATAAGATTTGTTAGATCATAATTAATAAACCCAAATAAAGTTAATATTTTTTGTATTAGAAACAACGAGTGGAAAATATATTCAAATCAGAATTCTAATTATGAATCACCACAAGCAAAATATGCAATTTTTTTTTTTACTGTATTCAATAAGTAAAAATCATAAATTGTAAAAACTAAAAGATTACAGAAAGGCTACCTACATTTTTTCAACCGATTTCAACAAAACTTCATATTTTTTTTTTGGCATGTAGTGTTTCTTATTGTCTTGCACACTTTTTTCTTTATTTTTACATTCAGAATGCTTTAAAATTCCATTTACAAGACAATTGTTTATAATAAAATTCTATTCAATCGGTAGACTCATAACGATTGAAAACAATGTTTTTTGTTTGAGTTTGGGTTTGACCAATTCGTAAAAAAAAAAAAAAAAAAAACTAATTAAGACATGCGTGTCCGTCAACCTTAAACAATAATCTTTGTCAATTTTATTTTCAGTCTTTATGATGGTGGATACTTGATCTATCTCTTACTGTTATATCCCCGGGCAATGCCGGGCTCTACTGCTAGTATATATATAAAGAAAATATTTATAAATAAAATATTTATTTAAAATGTGGTTAAATATCAGAAAGAATTCAGTAAACAAAATATAAATAAAAATTAACAACATTCAAATTATCAAAATTGAATTTCAACAGAAATTTCATAAAAGAATATATAAATTGGGGAAATATATAAAATATATATTTATATATATATATATATATATATAAGTAAAAAAATTTGGTAAATATTACATTTAATTTCAAAAGAATGAATTTGTTTTCAATGGGGTTCCTGAATCATAATTTATTCCTGTTTAGAATTATTATGAAATACAATTTAAAGTCTCCATTGTAATAAATTTATTTTTCCATTGATGCAAGGAAAACAAATTTTTTTTCTGGATCATATATTTCAAACATAAAATAAAAAAAAATAAATGAAATTCTTGTTACAATTAAAAATTTCAATTTTTGATATATATATATATAATTATATATATATATTTTTAATAGATATACTTGTTATTTTGTTTGGTGTATGCTGTTAAGTTTAGAAATTACAGGTAATGGGCATTTATATAAAAATATTTAAACAAATATCTTATGGAAAATTATCTCATATAAAGATAAAAATAAAATTGACAAAAGATTATATATAGCGGATGAAATAATGCATTAGATTAATATTTTGAAAAAATATATTTATAAGACTTCAAAAAAAAAAAAAAGGTTTATATTTTAAAATAGAAAGATGTTGTTTTGAATAAGTTTTTCAATTTAACGTATAATTGTTAAAGGGAAATGTAAATTTTAAAGATTCTCAAGTTTTAATTAAAAATGAAAAAAAAAAATAATGAATAAATATTATATAAAAAATATATAAAATATATAATTATAATATATATATATAAAATAAATGAAAAAATATGAAATTAAGAGAAAAATAAAATATAAGGAATTAAATAATTGGTATAAAAAAAAGTTAAATTCAATTGTCAGATTTGTTGAAATAAAATTTATAAAAGATAAGTCTTAATTCTTGACCTTGACGGTCAATTTATACTATGCTTGAATAATTTAATTTTGGGTTTAAAAAATTATAAGATCAAAGAAACACAAATAATAAAAAACAGAAAAAATATCAGGAAAATCCACAAGAATATGGCAACTTTTAAAATAAATACTTTGAAAATGAAAATAGAATAAAATAAAAAATTAAATAATATCCTATTATAAATAAATATAAAAAGGGAAAAAAACTTAATTCGAAATCTTTCATTTAAACATATATATTGTACTCAAATATATATATTGGCTCTTTTAAAACACATGAAAGGGATAAGTTTACATAAATTTCTTTGTTAAATTTGATGATTATTTATCTCCACTGAAACATGTATATCATTAGCACAACAATATTGCTTATATCTGGTGTTTGCTTTAAAATAATATATATATATATATATATATATATATATATATATATATATATGATATATAAATATTATAAATGATATATATAATTTTTGATGTTTAAAAATATATATATATATAACAGATGTATAACTATATATATATATATATAATATATATTCATATATATAAAGTTAAATAACAGTTTTAAAAATGAAAAATCAATTTTAAAAAATTTTAAAATGAATCTATATATATAACATTTTATAATATATATATATGTATTTCTATTTAAAAAAAAAATTTTAATATATTGTGATATTTTTAAAAGTTTTTTTAAAAAGTAGATTGTTACAAATTCTTTTGGACTTTTTATCCAATGATCTTTCGGCATTTATTATATATATAGTATATATATATATATATATATATATATATAATAATATCTCCATTTAATGAAATAAAATAGAAAATTAAAAGGATCTTGATAAATAGATAGAAAAAGAAAGAACAGATGTCAAAAAATAATCAGTGATTATAAAAGGAGAACAGATTTTTTTGTAGGATCTTGAAGATTGAAAACTGCTTAAAAGAGTCTTGATGAAAAATAAATGTTTTATTACGTACGGCATTTTAAGTGTATTGATACATTTATCTTGTTAAATATGTACAAAAAAAGAAAACAATCTAAAAAAGAAATTTCAAGAATTTCTGTGTTTAGAAAATTTGAAATCAGAAGGTTTGAAAAAAGAAATATTTGAACAATTTATTTAAAAATTCAAGCTGGGAGTTGGGAAGAAGATTTGAATGTAATGGATTTGAGGAATTCGAAGAAAAAAAAATTCCCAGAAAAGGAAGATGCCACTATCTATTAAATGAAATCCAAAATCTAGAAGAGAATTCAAAAATTCACAAAAAATAGCAATAGAAATGAATTTAAATATATTTATTGAAAAATGGAACCAGTTTTAAAATGAATGGATCATCAATGAAAGATATTATCCATTGAGAAACTTTGTTTTAAAAATTTTCCTTTTTCCCATGGGTATTGGAACGTAAGTGACATATAATGGATTTTTTTTGATTTTCGAACTTGGCTATCGATTCAAATTTTCATTAAATCCATTTTTAATCCAAAATTGATGTTATGTAAGATTAAAAAATTGTTGATTTATATAAAACACGAAGTGGTTAAAATATTATAAAATGTAATGGATTCATTTGATATTAATTAAATTTTTAAAAAATTTTAACAAAATTAATCGATTTTTTTTTAAAAAATCTAGAGTTAATTCATCAAATATATAAGGTATAAAGGTAATAATATTTATAAAAACTGGAATTCGAATTCAACTCTCCGATATATCAGGATATTTTTTTATCATTATATAAAAAAGGAAAAAAAGAAAAAGCAAAAACAAATATATTCCCAAGGATATTAAGATGAAGTCAATGTAATGGATTCTTTTGGAATTCGAACCTATAAATAAAAATATTTATTTAATAAATATATATTGATTACTTTTCCGGGAAAACCTGAAGGTAAATTCATAATCTTTTTTTCCCAAGGATGTTAGAACGTAAATAATTAATGGATTCAACTAAATTCGAAAGGGATTTTTCAAAAGATTTTTCAATCCAAACCGCTAAAATAACTAATTGGGAAAATCTAGAGGAGGTTGAACTTTTTTCCCAAGGCTATTATCGGTAAGTGAATGAAATGGATTCAATGAATAAAGACACATTATCCGATTCAATTTTCAAGCCAATATTTACATTATGGATCCGAGAAAATGTTTGAAGAGGATCCATACCTTTCCCAAGGGTTTATTAAAATAATTTGTCATGAATATAATGGATTCGACTTATTTTGAACTCATTATTTGACGATAATTTTTTCAAAGAATTATCCATTTATCTCCGGGGAAAAGAAGAAGAGGATTAAATACCTTTCCCAAGGATATTATTCACGTAAGTGAATGTAATATTTCGAATAAAATTAAAACCTGGCTCTCCAATTCCTCAATTTTAGAATAAATCGATTACTCGTTTTGGAAAAACCTAGAAGAGGTTTCATATTTTTTCAAAATAAAGGATATTAGCAGGAAAAATGAAAGTAATAAATTAATTAATGAAATTCATTCTATAAAACTCTAGAGAACTCAATCCATTTGCCGCTATCTCAAGTTAATTGTTGGAAGGGGAGAAGAGGATTTCATATTTTCCTAAGGGTATTAGCACGTAGGTTTGAAGGTAATATATTCAACTGAATTTCCTAAAGGAGCTTATTGATTCCTCAATCAAAGTTATCTGTCTTAACAAAATTGAATAAATCTAGACCAGGATTCATAGGGAGACATGGGTAAAAAAATGTAAGTGAATGTAAATGAACATCTGGAATTTAACAGCTGAATTCGATTCATCACTCCAAGAACTATACATTAAAAGTTCCGTTTTTTTAGAAGAGGATTTGTTTTTTCCCAAGGTTTTAGCATCAACCTTTAATGAATTTAATGGATTCGACTGGAATTCGAACTCGGCTCTCCGATTTTTCAATCAAAAGCCGCTTTCCATTACTTCTCCGGGAAAATCTAGAAGAGGATTCATACCTTTCCCAAGGATATTAGCACGTAAGTGAATGTAATGGATTCGACTGGAATTCGAACCCGGCTCTCCAATTCCTCAATCCTAGCCGCTATCGATTACTCGTCCGGGAAAACCTAGAAGAGGTTTCATACCTTTCCCAAGGATGTTAGCACGTAAGTGAATGTAATGGATTCAACTGGAATTCGAACTCGGCTCTCCGATTCCTCAATCCAAGCCGCTATCCATAACTACTCCGGGAAAATCTTGAAGAGGATTCATACATTTCCTAAGGGTATTAGCACGTAAGTGAATGTAATGTATTCAACTGGAATTCGTACTCGGCTCTCCGATTCCTCAATCCAAGCCGCTATCCATTACTCCTACCGGAAATCTAGAAGAGGATACATACCTTTCTCAAGGGTATTAGCACGTAAAGTGAATGTAATGGATTCGAGTATGGAATTCGAACCCGGCTCTCCAATTCCTCAATCCGAGCCGTGCTATCGATTACTCGTCCGGGAAAATCTAGAAGAGGTTTCATACCTTTCCCAAGGATGTTAGCACGTAAGTGAATGTAATGGATTCAACTGGAATTCGAACTCGGCTCTCCGATTCCTCAATCCAAGCCGCTATCCATAACTCCTCCGGGAAAATCTAGAAGAGGATTCATACCTTTCCCAAGGCTATTATCACGTAAGTGAATGTAATGGATTCAACTGGAATTCGTACACGGCTCTCCGATTCCTCAATCCAAGCCGCTATCCATTACTCCTACCGGAAATCTAGAAGAGGATACATGCCTTTCTCAAGGGTATTAGCACGTAAGTGAATGTAATGGATTCGACTGGAATTCGTACACGGCTCTCCGATTCCTCAATCCAAGCCGCTATCCATTACTCCTCCGGGAAAATCTAGAAGAGGATTCATACCTTTCCCAAGGGTATTAGCACGTAAGTGAATGTAATGGATTCGACTGGAATTCGAACTCGGCTCTCCGATTCCTCAATCCAAGCCGCTATCCATTACTCCTTCGGGAAAATCTAGAAGAGGATTCATACCTTTCCCAAGGGTATTATCACGTAAGTGAATGTAATGGATTCGACTGGAATTCTAACACGGCTCTCCGATTCCTCAATCCAAGCCGCTATCCATTTTTTCCTACCGGGAAAATCTAGAAGAGGATTCATACCATTCCCAAGGATATTAGCACGTAAGTGAATGCAGTAGATTCGACTGGAATTCGAACTCGGCTCTCCGATTCCTCAATCCCAGCCGCTATCCATTACTCCTCCGAGAAAATCTAGAAGAGGATTCATACCTTTTCCAAGGGTATTAGCACGTAAGTGAATGTAATGTATTCAACTGGAATTCGTACACGGCTCTCCGATTCCTCAATCCAAGCCGCTATCCATTATTCCTCCGGAAAATCTAGAAGAGGATACATGCCTTTCTCAAGGGTATTAGCACGTAAGTGAATGTAATGGATTCGACTGGAATTCGAACCCGGCTCTCCAATTCCTCAATCCTAGCCGCTATCGATTACTCGTCCGGGAAAACCTAGAAGAGGATTCATATCTTTCCCAAGGATGTTAGCACGTAAGCGAATGTAATGGATTCAACTGGAATTCGAACTCGGCTCTCCGATTCCTCAATCCAAGCCGCTATCCATAACTCCTCCGGGAAAATCTTGAAGAGGATTCATACCATTCCCAAGGATATTAGCACGTAAGTGAATGCAGTAGATTCGACTGGAATTCGAACTCGGCTCACCGATACTTCAGTCCGAGCCGCTATCCATTATTCCTCCGGGAAAACCTAGAAGAGGTTTCATACCTTTCCCAAGGGTATTAGCACGTAAGTGAATGTAATGGATTCGACTGGAATTCGAACTCGGCTCTCCGATTCCTCATTCCGTGCAGCTATCCATTACTCCTCCGGGGAAATCGAGAAGAGGATTCATACCTTTTCCAAGGGTATTAGCACTTAAGTGAATGTAATGGATTCGACTGGAATTCGAACCCGGCTCAAATTCCTCAATCTGAGCCGCTATCCATTACTCGTCCGGGAAAATCTAGAAGAGGATTCATACCTTTCCCAAGGATATTAGCACGTAAGTGAATGTAATGGATTCGACTGGAATTCGAACTCGGCTCTCCGATTCCTCAATCCGAGCCGCTATCGATTACTCGTCCGGGAAAACCTAGAAGAGGATTCATATCTTTCCCAAGGATATTAGCACGTAATTGAATGTAATGGATTCAACTGAATTCGAACTCGGCTCTTCGATTCCTCAATCCGAGCTGCTATCCAAAACTCCTCCGGGAAAATCTAGAAGAGGATTCATACAATTCCCAAGGGATATTAACGTAAATGAATGCAATGGATTCGACTGAATTCGAACTCGGCTCTCCGATTCTTCAATCCGAGCCGCTATCCATTATTCCTCCGGGAAAACCTAGAAGAGGTTTCATACCTTTCCCAAGGGTATTAGCACGTAAGTGAATGTAATGGATTCGACTGGAATTCGAACTCGGCTCTCCGATTCCTCAATCGAAGCCGCTATCCATTACTCCTCCGGGAAAATCTAGAAGAGGATTCATACCTTTCCAAGGGTATACAATTTTTTAAGTGAATGTAATGGATTCGACTGGAATTCGAACCGGCTCTCCGATTCCTCAATCCGAAGCCGCTATCCATTACTCGTCCGGGAAAATCTAGAAGAGGATTTACTTTCCCAAGGATGTTAGCACGTCCTTGAATGTAATGGATTCAACTGGAATTCGAACTCGGCTCTCCAGATTCCTCAATCCGAGCCGCTATCCATTATTTTCCTCCGGGAAAATCTAGAAGAGGATTCATACCTTTCCCAAAGGGTATTAGCACGTAAGTGAATGTAATGGATTCAACTTATTTTGAACTCGGCTCTCCGATTCCTCAATCCGAGCCGCTATCCATTACTCCTCCGGGAAATGGGGGTAGAAGAGGATTCATACCTTTCCCAAGGGTATTAGCACATAAGTGAATGTAATGATTTTGACTGGAATTCGAACTCGTCTCTCCGATTCCTCAATCCGAGCCGCTATCCATTACTCCTCCGAGAAAATCTAGAAGAGGATTCATACCTTTCCCAAGGGTATTAGCACGTAAGTGAATGTAATGGATTCGACTGGAATTCGAACTCGGCTCTCCGATTCCTCAATCCAAACCGCTATCCATTACTCCTCCGGGAAAATCTAGAAGAGGATTCATACCTTTCCCAAGGATATTAGCACGTAAGTGAATTTGGTGGATACGACTGGAATTCGAACTCGGCTCTCCGATTCCTCAATCCGTGCAGCTATCCATTACTCCTTCGGGGAAAATCTAGAAGAGGTTATACCTTTTAAACAATTTATTAGCACGTAAGTGAATGTAATGGATTCAACTGGAATTCGAACTCGGCTCTCCGATTCCTCAATCCGAGCCACTATCCATTACTCCTCTGGGAAAATCTAGAAGAGGATTCATACCTTAAAAAGGATATTAGCATAAATAATTAAATGTAATGGATTCGACTGGAATTTGAACTCATCTCCGATTCCTCAAAGAAGATGCTATCCATTAATCCTCCGGGAAAATCTAGAAGAGGATTCATACCTTTTTGAAGGATATTAGCACGTAAAGAAATGTAATGGATTCGATGAATTCGAACTCGGCTCTCAAGATTCCTCAATCCGAGATGATTATCCATTACTCCTCCGGGTAAATCTAGAAGAGGATAGATAATTTTTTCATGGGTATTAGCATTTAAGTGAATGTAATGGATTCGACTGGAATTCGAACTCGTTTCTCCGATTCCTCAAATCCGAGCCACTATCCATTATCCTCCGGGAAAATATTTCAGATGATTCATAATTTAGAAGGTTATTAGCACGTAAGTGAATGTAATGGATTCAATGGAATTTGAACTCGTTTTTATCAAGATTATTCAATCCGATGATTTGCTATCCATTATTCCTTTTGGGAAAATCTAGAAGAGGATTCATACCATTCAAAAGGGATTAGTATCGAAGTTGATCATTTAATGGATTCGATGGAATTCGAACATATTCGGATATGAGTTCTTAAATCCGAAGAAAATTTTCCATTTTCCCTTGGGTAAAATAGAAATTTGATTCGTTCTACCTTTCCCAATTTTTAGCACGTAAATTTATAATATTCGATTAAATTCGAACTCGGATCCGATTCCTTTTTAAATTAATCTATCCATTACTCCTCCGGGAAAAATTCAAGAAAGGATTTTTACCTTTCCCAAGGATATTAGCATTTTTTGAATGTAATGGATTCAACTGGAATTGATATAAATATCCGTTTTATCTATCCGAGCCGCTATCCACTTTTATTTAGGAGTATTGTACATTAATGTGTCCGTACTCACTCTGTGTTTGGGAATCCATTCATTTTGAGAATTTTAATATAAGATTTTTACAAAATGTGGTGTTTCTGCAAGGTTAGTATATCAATGGAGAGATATTGTGTTTGTTTTCTTTCTTAATGTTATTTGCACGTAAGTTACTTTAACGTTTTGACTGAACCGAGAACGCGGAATATTTTTTCGATTTTTTAAAGTTCGACCCTATATCATCAAATAAAGCCTCCCACACAATTCTCTATTTTTATAATTTTCTTTATGAATTTAAATCATATACTATTACGTGGTTTATATAAGATAATTTACCCCATAACAATTCATAAATAAGCAGGTAAAAGTTGTAAAAAATTGCTGCTGGTGAAAATGCATGCCAGTTTCATTATCATGAACAGTAAAAATATATCCATAGATTTAAAGATAATGATAGGTTTGATTTATTTTACGGTATATCAACCTCAATGGCATTTATTCGCGAATGAAAACTTTTTTTTGTTTTAGTAATTAATTTTTTTTTCAAAATGTATTGCTGGTAATGATATTTTTTATTCCAATGGTATTAAAATGAATTTTTTACAATTTCATAGTTTCCCACCTTAGTTTGGGGCAAATTTTAATGAAAGACAACTGAAAACCTACCAGGTGTTTTATAGTAAGATTAAAAGGTGGACCTTAAGAACCTGATTTAGGTTTTTATAAAATCTTGATATTTTTCTGGTTTTAATGGTTCGATGTTTTTTATCGTTCCTTCCCAGAAATTTGGATGTAGTTTATTTGGTACCCTGGGCACGGATGTTAGTTTATCGTCTTAAACTGACCCGTGGATGTAGTTATATCGTGGTTTAAATACAGGATGCAGATGGTAAATTTATCGTCTCACATAGGAAGCGGATGGCCAACGTCTTATTTTCTTAAAATAGCTTATCGTCTTTTAAAACGTTAAATGAAATGAATGAAAACCTTGATGATAAATTTTTAAATTTATGCGGAGATTAAACTGATGTAAAGATTTTTTTGGGCAGAATTTTTAGTTGTCTTCAACATAAATATATTGTTTCGTAAATAATTGTAAGAAATGGAAGAAAAGTTTAAACTATAAATATATTTCATATAGTGATTATCCAAACGAGTAAATATCAAAAAATTTGAAATACAAGATAATTTAATTTATTGTCTGGGGATTCATTAATAAAAGGATTGACTCTATTAAAACCGTAATTGTTCCACCGAAACAATATATATAATATATAAACAGAGCCTCGATAAATAGATAAATGTATACAAATAATACCCATATAATTATCTAAACAATGAAGATCAAAGACCATATGTAATTTTTATTTAGGATTACTGAAGAATGAAAATCAAAGATAAATGGAATGTTAACCACAAAAAATTATCATGGATTCTATGAAGATCAACTATTATATGCAATTTATATATATAATTACTGAAGAATGAAATCAACTATCAATAAAAAATTTATACATGATTGTTACATTTTCATGACGGTCGTCTTCATTTTATAGAATCCAGAGGTTATTTGTGAATATTTCGGAGACAGTAGGAAATAAATAGTTCAGGTTCGCAGTGGATCAAAAGATATAAAATATAGAGATATAGTATATTTATTTATGAACATCTTCGCCTGAAAAGTTGGCACTTGTCAAATATATATAAAAAAATAAAAATGCCGCCTTCATACACGACGGATACAATAAAAAATATATATTCTGATTGGTCATTCTTCTATTGATAGACTATAAAGGAGTTATAGTCTACATATAACTCATGTAGTCATATATATATATATATATATATATATATATATATATATAAAAAATAACATATGATTATGAAGAATGATGATCAACGAAAATACATATATCTTCAACATAATTCTGAAGAAATAAGAACAACATTCATATGCATTTGATATTTATATATAATTTCTGATAAATGAAGATCAACGACCATTCTAATTTGTATTATAAGATTACTGAAACATGAAGATCAATATTATATACCATTTATTGAATTATTACTGAATGTTCTGTTTTTTATAAAGTTAAATATTTAAAATTTCTGCAAGAATAATTACTGAAAATAAAGATCAATGCCCATGTGGAATAATCTCGAAGAGAAATGTTCCGTTATGCCTGAAAATGAAAATGATGAAGTCCTGTATATATGGCAAATTATAATGATAAAAAAATGTATAGAATAGAATATAAATAATTAATAATTTAAATCAATATATATATATATATATATATATATATATATATATATATATATATATATATATATATTTATTTACATACTGTCTACTGGAAATACAAAACTGAATTTTACTTTATAACGTGGAAGATTTCAAGCTTGGACGAGAATAATAGATTCTATTGATCAAGGAAAGGAATGGATTTTTTATCGAACTTTTTTTTTAGAACTATTCCATCGTTTTTGAAATCATTTTTGATTTGCCTTGTAACAGGAAGGATTTTTCAAGCTTGTTGAAGATATAAGAACCAATTGATCACTACGTATTCCAACATCAACGGAAGAGATTCTTTTGAACTGTTTATAAAAAATTTTTCAATCGACTTTTTAATTTTTTAATTTTTGGAAATCATCTTCGAATACGTTTAACAACATCGCCCACGTGACGACTACGTGATCATATTTAAACAGAACGCTGATCTGTATAAAATTTCAGTTATCTGTTTGAATTATTTGGGCTCTTATGTCCATCGTCTTTTTTGTGTTAAATTTTATAAGTTATAATGTTAATTATGTTTAAATGAAAATGTCCATGAAGATGGTCTTAAATAGACCGAAACGTCCGACGTCGACTTTATTTTAACATTACATATGCATATTCAGATTTTTTTTTTTCTGTATTTTTCTTTCATATATATATTTATATATATATATATATATATATATATATATATATATAGTTCAGAGAGAGAGAGGGTAAATTACCATAACAATACATATATATATATATATATATATATATATATATATATATATTTTCTAATTTTAAGAACTTAAAATCTCCCAGCTATAAATAAGAGTTCATACTGCCTTTAGAGAGTTATTAAGTTTAAAGTTTCAGCAATCAGACTGATAGTATACAATCCAATATTCAAACGAAAAATACTTTCCTTTTGTGTTGCTGTTTTCTCACACCAAAATTTGTTTAAAATTCCATCTAAAACATAGGCCTTTGTTGTAACTAATATAGTAAATATATACAACAAATATATATATATATATATGTCTGTGTGTACCCGCCGGAAAATAGATAGATAGATAATTAATATATACACGGTGTAGAATGGCTAGTGAAATGATAGATAGATAGAAAGATAGATAGATAGATAGATAGATAGCATAAATAATGCTAGCGTGATAGATAAAATATAAAGAGACTGAAAGAGGGAGATAGCAGAATGTGCTAGAGACTTAGGGAGAACCATAAAATAATTTAGATGTCAACAAATCTTTTCTTTGCGAATAATTTGTAAAATGCTGTCATTAAATCAGTTCGATAGATTTAAGTCCCATATGCATCTTAGATTTAACCTATTCAGGAATGGATGTTTGTTGGATAAACAACTTTGTAGACAAAAAGCCAAGACAGTATAGATATAGAAGACACATACGGTGAAAGTGGCGAGACGATATAATTTTAAATTTATCCAATCAAATATGTTGTTTTGCCATCATAAATAACGGGTATTCTGATGCCCCCACGGATGTTGGTTGTGTAAATGTGTTATTCCATTCTCTTTGCTCATTCACAGATAACAAACTAACAAAATTATTGAAAGATAGCAACAGATCGGCAGTGTCCCCTTCACATAGCTGAATGACAAATATCTCTATTGGATTAGATGATCGATTTTTTTTTTTTTTCGATGTTACAAAAGGAGATAGATAGATAGATAGATAGATAGATAGATAGATAGATAGATAGATGATATCTATGAGATATACCACATCCTCAAACATATGAAGAATTGCGCTCAGGATAAAGAAAATCTATTTTCAGAATGGGCATTTAGACTGGTCATAAAGACATTGGAGGTCCACAAATGTTGTTGATTACAGTTTAACCAATGAAACGGTTGTTTTCCCATAAAGCGTTAAAAGTTAGACAAAGATAGATAGAATATGAATTATTTGAGATAGATAGATAGTCTAGAAGATAGATAAATAGATAGATAGATAGATAATGCAGACTGATAGATAGGTCAAACCATTTGTACTATTCTTTTTGTAAAAATCTGTTTTAAAGACTTTCTGTTGGTGTTAATAACCAAATGAATTCCACATTTTGTTTAACGGAAAATGGTTCTGTCAACTCATTTATATTTTTGAAATTTTTCTATAAAAATTTACAAAACCTAAGAAGGAATCCAACTCTTTTTTTTTCGGTATAGCAACTATTAGAATTTTTTCTATTAACACTTTATATGGAGAGATAAACTTTGATATTTAATCAAAAATGATATTTCATTACATTTGATTGAGATATTTTTTTGTATTTTTGTCCACCAAAGTTTCTTAGCCGGTTCAGTATATTTTCATTTTTTTTTTCCAAATTATATTATATTTAAATATATATATATATATCGTCTATATAACAGATATATTTAACATTTAAAAAAACTTTTTCAATCAGCTTTTTAAAAAATTGCACTTGAACTTTATAGTACCTACGTTGGCATTCTTTTGGAATAACAGGCCTATAGAATGTGTTTATGTGTCGTCAATTTTAAAATTTTCATTTATCGATTTTTTGGTGGTAATTGATTTTAGGTCTATCTTCGAAAATATTCACTTCATTCCAGTATTTTTATGTAATCTACGTCTTCTTTCGGAATGAGTTAAATAATAGAACAATCTTTAAAATGGTTCATTATATTTTATAATCTCCACAAATTCTAGGTCACCATTTTTTTCAATATACCAATGGGTATGGCCCATTTATCCTCCTGGGGGCAGGTTCTAAGAGAAATATATCCTTTATTAGCTTTCGTGGATTTAGCTATTACCAAAATAATAAATGCACTGGTATTTTTCTCTTCGTAGTAGGAGATCATAAATATTTTCTTTTAATTTCAGGCTAGCTTCATAATTTTTTAATTTTCCTTTTTTCTTTTCTATCTCATTAATCAACTTCAAAAATTTATTTCAAAACACGTCAATTCCAGACTATTCCAGGGCATTTTTTCGGCATTAAGTTTTAAATATAATGGGTACAGAATTACCCATATTTTTTATTTGGTTTTATTGAATTAAAAGTAACACATAATTATATATATATATATATATCAAATATGACGTAATTGTACGTTTTTTTTTTAAAACGGTTTTCCCATTTTCCCATAAATTTCATGGGTACTATATATATATATATATATATTTATTTCGACAATGCAGTCGTTGATTTTAATATTTTAATTTTGTATCTCTGTTCTTAGATCCAGTATTTTGTATATCTTTTTTACATTAAAAAATCTGTTATTTTCATCCTTTACTCTTTACTTTTTCCTTTTATTTACTTCTTTGAATTTTTTTTTAAACATTTTGAACACGTCTTTCCAAAGGCTGGGCATTTTTCTTTTTGCATTTCATGAATTTTTCCACTTTGTTTTATTTTTTTTCTTTTTGTTTGTACCATTATATGTTTCCAAGCCATTCTTTTCTTCGGATTTATTTTTTTTTTGGTTAGGTATGTATTAATTCCTGCTGTTTTATAAATTCTATACATTTTATTCAAAGGCATGTGAATAATTCAACGTTCCATTTTCTTATATCTTTTTTCTGAATTTTGCATACCTTCAATTAATCTTAGTTGGATTAATTCTTTTCTGTATTTATCTTTTCTCCTCTTTTCTTAGTTTTTTGAATTCACTTAATTTTCACTTATTGACCGGTGTAAATATTTTACTAAATGTTCATCCATTTTTGAATCATTCCTTATTTTTGGTCCTTTTTGCAATCACCAGTCTTTTCTTTGGCCTCATGTTTTGGTTAAATTTCTTTTTATTTCTTCAAAATGTAAATTCTTCTAGTTTAATATTTAACCCATTCATCGAATCATAATCGTTTCAAAAAGCGGTAAAATGAACAAGTCGGTTTTTCATTTTCCCCTCCTCGGTTCCGTAATTCTTAAATATTCGCAACATAATCTTGATTTATCTCCGTTAACAAAAAATTGGGTCTTCATGGACCAAATATTATCCTATCGGCGACGCCATTGTTGTGTCAATATTTATTGTTATAAATAAACAAATCTCAAACTTTTTTTCAAATAGGGAAGGATGGTAATCTAAAATTAATCTAAAACTTAGCTAGATTAAATCTTTTTTTTATATAAACATACAAACAACATTCCAAACACCAAAACGGAATCCATTATTACCATTTACTTTTCTCATCAAAATAATAATCTATGACGTTTAACTAGTCCAGATATGAACAAATATTGTTATGGGGAGGTCATAAAAATAATTTTTAAAAAACCTAAAATGTGTATTTACAATGAAACGCTAAATTTTATAAATATTTTAAACAAAAATTCTTTAATGATTTTTAAAACCCCCATAAAACTATAAATTTAAGTCTACTATTTCAGTTAACTAGACGAAATCGATGGGACTTAAAAATAAGTAACATTCATATCATCAATAAAACAAACATCACTCATTCAAATACAAAACAACAAATAAAAGAAGGTGTGAAACAAGGACGTCCCGCATCACCACAGAAGAACTGACATGGATATTTTTCCAAACGAGGGGAGGGAAGGGAATTAAACAAACCTAAAAAAAATAGGGACAGAAATAAAAGGGACCAATGAGTACATACTCAGCTAAGTTAGTGAGGAAAAACTGAAAACTAAAACCAAAAACAAAACCTAGTCTAACCGAGTTCTGGGAGGGTCAAATCATCCTGAACGGATCCTCAATATTATGTGCCTAACCGACATATAAATGCCACTCAAATCAACCACCTTTAACTTTAGATGTAAACAAACCTTTTGGAATTCAATGGATTGAGCCAATGCCTTTCCGTCCTAATCTTGACTTTAAGTTGATTGAAAGTTATCAAGATAGTTGGGAAAAGGTTAACTTCCCATGTCATAAAATCCTTCTGTCGCGTCGTCCAAATCACGACTGCAAATACTGGCCCAACAGAACAAAGTGTTCAAGGAACGTCAAGCGGTACTATATTGCTACAAACGGAACTGGCTTCGAGGACAAAAAACTTTCCAGCATGCGAACCATGAGGCCTTCAACAAACTTGCACAAACGGAACTACGACATTGCAATGAAAAAAGGCGTGACCAATGGTCTCGACATTCCCACAGCGACGACAGTTTGGATATTTCTCCAAGCCTGCTGAACAAAGTCTTTTGCCGACCCAGAGGGCCCCACGAATCACCAGCCAGGTGAGTGATGCCTCAGGGTTATTGAGACATTTCAACCCAGGCGCCCAAGGCCATATCGAGCGAGCCTCCTGCTTCGTCAGCCCGAGCTCGCCGATCAGATCACTTGAACGGACCCCTAACTAACACACGATATAATGCCTTACGAGACAACGGCTGGACGTCGGAGAGGCCGTCCGACGCCCGTAAGAGGAGCTTGAGGGCACGACGACATTCACGATAAAAAGAGCCCTCGCCTCGAGGGCACGACCGGCCTCCTCCTCGCACGAGTGCACATTTCTCAGGGATGGGAAAATGTTTATGGGACGTCTTTCTTCCAAAAGGTGCCCACCTCATCAAAGTTGCGACACATCCGGTCTGGAAAGGTAATGCCAAGCGTATATTGACGAATCTCAATGCAAGGCACACCCAGACCGCCATCAGAGGGATGGAGGTAACAGATCTCGCGACTAACCATGGCGGCTCTGCCTCCCCACAAGAAGGAGAACAAGAACCTTACAAAAGCTACTAAAGTGTCAGACGGGAGTGGAAGCACGGACAGTCGGTAAAGAAGAATCGGTTAGATGTGCGAAGCACATACTTCCGCCCTCCCCTTCAAGGAAAGATTCATCCGAGTCCACAGACGTTCTGCGAGCTCGGCCTTCTCCCGCACCTCCGACCAATTCATCTCCAACAGGAGGTCGGGACCGAACCAGACGCCGAGTATCTTGACCGGACAGTCCGTCCAGTGGAAAGGACCGGGAAGAGAAACTCCCTTCCACGAACCCAACCGCAAGCCAACAGACTTATCGCGGTTGATCTTGGCCCCTGTAACCATCTCATAACCCTTGATTTCTTTGCTAACTTCGTTAATTTCGGCCTTACTCGACACCAGAACCGAAACGTCATCAGCATAGGCGGAGTACCTGGCCTGGCCCAGGGTGGAAGCACCAGGAAAGAAATTCCGCTTCAAGGAAAAGTTTCCAACGCAAGAACGTACAGCAATGGAGACAGCGGACAACCCTGACGAATGGAGCGAGACAAAATGAAAGGTTTCGATCTTACCCCATTCACTTCTACCAGCGCACCGGGGACGCATACAGCAGTAAGATCCAAGTGCGAATGTGTGGCCCGAAATCGGCGGCCGAAAGGACAGCCTCCAGAAAGCGATGGTCAACCCTATCGAAAGCCTTTGGACTGATCTAAATTGATCAGCGCGGCATCACTGTCGACTTTCTCGATGATCAAGCGTACCAAATGAAGGTTGTCCTGTATAGTTCTGCCCTTCACAGCACAAGTTTGCTCGGGACCAATCAGACTAGAGAGGACAACCTGCAAACGGTCAGCTAAGACCTTGGCTAAAATCTTCAACTCTGTATTTAACATCGTCAAAGGCCGATAATTATCTACCCCATCCCCACCGTCTTTCTTCTTGCGAAGCAACTTGATCACACCCTTGGTGAAGCGTTGAGGAATAGACCCCTGCCTCATCCAGTTGTTGAAAAAATCAGTGCCAGCAAGAGGAAAAGACGGGCGACGACCTCAAGTACATTTCATAGGAAGACCATCTAATCCCGGAGTCTTGTCCAGGCCAACCTGCTTCGGCGCATCCCAGATCTCAGACTCTGTTATGGGCCCCTCGCATCTAGCCGCTTTCAGCCGCCTTAAGGCGGGGAAAGTCGGCTAAATAGGGCATCGAACTGAGCAGGGCTCAGACCGGGCTCCCTGGTAAAAAGCTCCTGAAAGTAGTCACGAAAAGCCTCGCAAATGCCCGCGTCTGTAGTCACAGTCCGCTTGTCCGCCAATGTGATGCTCGCGATATGCCGACTAGATGCCCTACGGGCTTCCTCTGAACGCAATGAAGCGGCCATATTCGTAGCCCCACAAGACATTTTTTTATCCTAGCCCTAACTACTAGAGCTTGATCCTTCTCGATAAGCAAGGAGGCCAACTCCGCCTCAGCTAAGGCTATGTCCCCACTATCACGGGATTTTATCGCCCGATCTACTTTGGCCTCTAGAGACTTTTGCGCTGCTAGATTGAGTCGTCGACTAAAATCAGCAGCAAAAGACCTAAGTTTTGATTTCAAAGCGCCCCACCACTTATTCCAAACCACAGCCCCCGACAATTCCCGCTGTAACATTAGTAAAAGCTGGTCCCCGAAATCTTGCTCACCAAATAATGATGAGTTTAATTTCCAGTAACCAGCCATCCTAACCTTAGGTTTATCTAAGTTTACCCGAACCCGGACAAGCCTATGATCCGAGTAAACTATAAAATGGAACTTTGGACATTTGGACACTATTTCGACTCTCTTAACTAGAACTCGGTCGATGTAGCTTGCGCTAACCACCGAATCCCTAGTCCAAGTCCATGCCGCCCTCATTTCGATACTTATCGCCGAGATCAAAGTCGATGCTACCTCCATCGGGGGTGCTTTTGCCCGATATCTTATCGCCGAGATCAAACCCGCCGATAAAGTCCCGAAACGCATTTCACAAAAAACGGATTGTTAGTACCTGGTTTTGCCTGCCCCCGGATCTATACGATCTATATCGCGTCCAAAGGATCAAGTGTATTCTATCAAAACATGCTGAATAGAGGCTCGAGACAGAATGTCCTCTGTTATGGTTACCGGTACACAACTCGTTCGTTGGAACAATTACGGCCGAATAGAGAGTCGATCCTCTATCGGTGCCCCCCCCTACTTTCGGCCTTGTGCTTCATCATAGCTACGCTTGGATAATCACTATGTGAAGCCCCTGCCAATAGTGTTAAACTTTTCTTCCATTTCTGGACACCTATTTACGAACCTTGTTATTTATGTTGAAGCTCCTGCACCTTCTGTCCAAAATATATCTCTACATCAGTTTTCAGGTCCGCATAAATTTATAAATTTATCATCAAGGTTTTCGAGTCATTTCCTTTAGACGTTTTGGGCAAGACGATAAGCTACTTCCGCTTCCAGTATAAGACGGGAAAAGATATCCTTCCCTGTGTAAGAATCTGCATCCTGGGTAAGACGATAAACTACATCCACGTTTTGGGTAAGATAATTGGGGAAAGGAAACTCCATCCGAGTCTTGGGTAAGACGATAAGCTACATCTGCGTCCTGAGTAAGTCGATAAACAACATCCACGTTTAGTGTAAGACGTAAACAACATCCGTGCCCAGGGTAAGACGATAAACTACATCCACGTCCTGGGAAGGACGATAAACTACATCTAACAGGAAGACATCTGATCACGTTTTGAGGAGCGTGGAATCACCTCTTAATTGGTCCACCTTAATCTAGGGTGGTAGCACCTGGTAGGTTCACAGTTGTGGGTAAAATGTTACCCCTCCCCCAAACTGGGATCAAAACACTATTAATGTGTAAATATAGGTTTTAATACCAGAAATATTTTCTAGAAAATCATTACCAGCAATACATTTTTGAAAAAAAATATTACTGGCCTTAAAAATCTTTTCTGCATGAAATAACCCATTGAGGTTGATATACCGTAAAATAAATCAAACCAATCATTATCTTTAGTGTCTATGGAGCTATATTTTTACTGTTCGATAGTGAAACTGGCATGCATTTTCACCAGCAGCAATGCATTACAGAGACAACCTGCATATGCGTTGTTTTGGGGGGTAAGGATTTTTATATAAACCACGTATGTAGCTGGAACACAAAGCAATTGTTTTCTGCAATAGATTTATAAAAGTGTAAGATGGATTCTGACGAGAAAACTCGTCTTGGCCGAAACTGAGAACAAAAATGCTTAGTAGTAGAATTAGTTTTATCGTTAACTTATTCCTAATTAGTTTTGCCATATCAATGTAGTACTCAAAGGAATTTAGTGTCTTATTTTAAATAAATTATCTGTACAGGATATGGGTGATAATGCAACGTAAAAGAAAACTCACTTTTTATAACCAGAAACAATGTGTGTCTCTTGTCTTTCAACCGTTAACAATTCGTATGTTAATAAAATATAATGTAGTGATTTAAATTCATAAAGAGTTTTATAAGATAGAGAGTTGTGTTGGAGGCTCAGTTGAATTATGGATATTGGTTTGACTTGAGAAAATCGAGAGCCGTGTTCGAATTCCAGTCGAGAACGTTGCAGTGACTTGCCTGCAAATAACATGGTGAAAGATTCGAATCCAATATCTCTCCATTGATATACTAACATTGCAGCCTGCCCACGAGAAAAAAAAACCCTGAAGTAAAATTCTCCAAAGAATGGATTCCCAAACACAGAGTGAGTACGGACACATTACTACATTACTCCATAAATAAAAGTGGATAGCGGCTCGGATAGATAAAACGGAGAGCCGAGTTCGAATTCCAGTTGAATCCATTACATTCACTTATGTGCTAATATCCTTGGGAAAGGTAGGAATCCTCTTCTTGATTTTCCCGGAGGAGTAATGGATAGAGGCTCGGATTGAGGAATCGGAGATCCGAGTTCGAATTCCAGTCGAATCCATTACATTCACTTACGTGCTAATACCCTTGGGAAAGGTATGAATCCTCTTCTAGGTTTTCCCGGAGGAATAATGGATAGCGGCTCGGAGTGAGGAATCGGAGAGCCGAGTTCGAATTCCAGTCGAATCCATTACATTCGCTTACGTGCTAATACCGTTGGGAAAGGTATGAATCCTCTTCTAGATTTTCCCGGAGGAGTAATGGATAGCGGCTTGGATTGAGGAATCGGAGAGCCGAGTTCGAATTCAGTCGAATCCATTACATTCACATACGTGCTAATACCGTTGGGAAAGGTATGATTCCTCTTCTAGATTTTCCGGAGGATTAATGGATAGCGGCTCGGATTGAGGAATCGGAGAGCTGAGTTCGAATTTCAGTCGAATCCATTACATTCACTTACGTGCTAATACCCTTGGTAAAGGTATGATTCCTCTTCTAGATTTTCCCGGAGGAGTAATGGATAGCGGCTTGGATTGAGGAATCGGAGAGCCGAGTTCGAATTCCAGTCGAATCCATTACATTCACATACGTGCTAATACCCTTGGTAAAGGTATGATTCCTCTTCTAGATTTTCCCGGAGGAGTAATGGATAGCGGCTTGGATTGAGGAATCGGAGAGCCGAGTTCGAATTCCAGTCGAATCCATTACATTCACATACGTGCTAATACCCCTGGGAAAGGTGTGAATCCTCTTCTAGATTTTCCCGGAGGAGTAATGGATAGCGGGTTGGATTGAGGAATAGGAGAGCCGAGTTCGAATTCCAGTCGAATCCATTACATTCACTTACGTGCTAATACCCTTGGGAAAGGTATGAATCCTCTTCTAGATTTTCCCGGAGGAGTAATGGATAGCGGCTTGGATTGAGGAATCGGAGAGCCGAGTTCGAATTCCAGTCGAATCCATTACATTGACTTACGTGCTAATACCCTTGGGAAAGGTATGAATCCTCTTCTAGATTTTCCCGGAGGAGTAATGGATAGCGGCTTGGATTGAGGAATCGGAGAGCCGAGTTCGAATTCCAGTCGAATCCATTACATTGACTTACGTGCTAATACCCTTGGGAAAGGTATGAATCCTCTTCTAGATTTTCCCGGAGGAGTAATGGATAGCGGCTTGGATTGAGGAATCGGAGAGCCGAGTTCGAATTCCAGTCGAATCCATTACATTGACTTACGTGCTAATAACCTTGGGAAAGGTATGAATCCTCTTCTAGATTTTCCCGGAGGAGTAATGGATAGCGGCTTGGATTGAGGAATCGGAGAGTAGAGTTCGAATTCCAGTCGAATCCATTATATCCACTTATGTGCTATTAACCTTGGGAATGGTATGAATCCTCTTCTAGATTTTCCCGGAGGAGTAATGGATAGTGGCTCAGGTTGAGGAATCGTAGAGCCGACTTCGAATTCCAGTCGAATCTGTTGCATTGACTTATGTGCTAATAACCTTGTGAAAGGTATGAATTCTCTTCTAGATTTTATCGGAGTAGTAATGGACATTGTCTTGGATTGAGGAATCAGAGAGCTGAGTTCGAATTTTAGTCGAATATATTACATTCACTTGGGAAAGGTATGAATCCTCTTCTAGATTTCCCGGAGGAGTAATGGATAGCGGCTCGGATTCTGGAATCGGAGAGCCGAGTTCGAATTCCAGTCGAATTCTTTACATTCACTTACGTGCTAATAACCTTGTGAAAGATATCTATCCTCTTCTAGATTTTCGCGGAGGAGTAATGGATAGCGGCTCGGATTGTGGAATCGGAGAGGAGTGTTCGAATTCCAGTCGAATCCATTACATTCACTTTTCTTCCCAACTCCCAGCTATAGGTAAATAGCAGGATAGTCCCCCTCTGTCCTCTTGGATTTCAAATGTTCTACCACAGAATGAAATGGCAGCTGGTTTAGATTGTGTTTATTTATGGGTTATTTAATGCCGACAACATTTTAAGGATAAATTCTCATGAATAGAATATGTATTTTTTGGTTTAGTTTGGTTTTGCTTATTTTGTTTTACGGCATATCAACATCACTGGTTTATTTATTGCCGACAACATATTTAGGATAGATTCCTATGAATAGAATGTGTATTCTTTGGCTTAGATTGGTTTGGTTCATTTTGTTTTACGGTATATCGACCCCATTGATTTATTTAATGCCGACAATATTTTTAGGATAGATTCGTATGAATACAATATGTATTCTTTGCTTTAGATTACATAAAATTTACCAATAAAATAATAATGTAAAATACTTAGTCGAAACATTCAATTTAAAACTATATCTTCTACTATAAGTAATAAAAAAAATAACACTTGTCGATAAAAATGCTCAACAGACTCGCCCGTTAAGCATTAAACCTTGTCATATATGATATATAAATATGTCATGTTTGACAATAGTTCGCCTGAAAAAACTTTTGCTATATATATATTATATTATATATAAAGAGAGGGGAATCAGGGAATTTTAATATATATATATATATATATATATATATATATATATATATATATATATATATATATATATATATATATATTCGACTGGTTAAATTGATTTCTCTTTTAATTAGAATAACAATTTTAATTCTAACATATCGCCAGGCATATTACGTTGAGCAACATATATATTCAGTTTCTTTTTTATATATATATATATATATATATATATATATATATATATATATATATATATATATATATATATACACCTGTCCTGAAATACTGGTTTGATATATTTCGTTTTTAGTCCAAATAAAACATCATTTTTTATTTATGAATAAATTCAAGATATATAAACCATAACAACATATATTGATTAACAAAGTATCCAATATACCTAAATAAATAATTTCATTTATTATCTCAGATTTTAGTATAGGCTCGTATGTAAGCTATATTCTATAGCTTAATCAATCTTAATTAATTGATTTCGCTAAATTGTTTTACGATGAAAACTTCAACACACTTGTATAAGTTTTTTATTGTTTCTGGTCAGTCTGGATGGGATTTATATAATGTGCTATTTTGTGGCAATGTGAATAATGGTTTGCTTTTGAGAATTTGAAGGATTTTGAAATAAGGCACTTTTTAACTTGTCTCTCCTCCGTTTTACATATAGATATAAATGTCTTTATCAAAATTCTTACCCAGTGAGAGTTTCTTGGAGAATTCAACCAGATGCCAATGAATGCGAACTCAACAAGAGAAGTCAATGTTTGAATAAACTGAACAGAAGACCATATCAGGAATATAGATGTTTATTATGAATTTCAATTGAAGGTAAAACAACGTTCATATATTATACATGGAAATTAACTACCATCTCAGGACCTCTTCACTTAGTCTGATATATATATATATATATTTAATACATAGAAACAGAATTAGAATAGATTAAGTCTATACCAACAGAAGCTCTCCTCTTTTATGGACCTCGCATGAAACATAATGACGATTGACATTATATAGCTTAATAAATCTTTCATACATTGATTTCGCTAAATCGTTTTTCGATGAAAACTTTTATACTACAAGTTTTTATTGCTTCTTTGTGTAAATATTGTTGTTCATTATCCATGGGAACTATTGTGATACATGATTTATAAATATATATTATATGATAAACAAAGAGAGGGGAAACAGGGAATTTTAAATTTAAATTTAGTTTGTTTTTAAAAATTATATTTTGTTTATATAATGTATCCGAATAAATTCCCTTATTTTTATGACATTTGTGATGAAATATCTTCACATTGTGATAATAGAACTGTCAAGTAAAGTGAAATGTAAGAACCTGAACCAAATTTGAAAGGGAATGATCTATCGATTAAAGCATTTTATATATATATATATATATATATATATATATATATATATATATATATATATATATATATATATATATATATATATATCGAAATATAATACAAAGTTAGCATGTATCTAAATACAAAGGAAGCATGTACCAAAAACAAAATAAATTTGATGAATATTGACTTCTAAACTTCATAACAGAACAGTCAAGAAAAGTGAAATGTTGTAAGAATCTGAACAAAAATTTGAAAAGGGTGATATAGCGATTAAAGAACTTTCTGTATATATATATATATATATATATATATATATATATATATATATATATATTTTTAGGTAAATTGCTTTCTGTTTTAATTAGAATAGAATTTTTATTCAAAATTATGGTCAGATTTAATTACGTTGAGCAATAAAAACATACAGGGGTTTGTAAAAAATCCGAATTTTGTTCCTATAGCCATTTACTGATATTTCTTGTGGTTTCTTTATTTTGTCCTCTATTGTCTTAGATGTAATTTTAATAATTTTATATAAAGCTTGGATACATTATTTTCAGCCTTGACATTATGGGCAGAATAATTTATTTCGATTTGCTGGGATTGTAATAATGGCCAACTTTTCTATACTGAAATACTTTATTCTTTGTCGTTTATTTTCCTAACAGTTTTTTTTTAATATAAAAATGTTTATATAATGACTCGTATGAAATGTGCTGATCATGTTGTCAGAATGAACGCGAACAGGATAGACAAAGTTCTCGTTCATATCCAAGGCACTAACACTTGCACAACATTTGTACTTATATGCAAATCCATACCAATCATACAGGTTCGAAGAGATCATTTCGTTGGGCATTCATGTGTCAAGATCGAAGGAGAAAAATTATATATATATATATATATATATATATATATATATATATATATAATATAAACATAAAAGGAAACATAGAAGTCAAGTCTGTTTCAGGCGATAGTCTGTTTCATGCTATATATATATATATATATATATATATATATATATATATATATATATATATATATATATATATATATATATATATATATATATATATATATAAATATATATTGATGTAGATGTTATTTTGATTACCCTAATTATTTTATTACATGCTTTTGTCAGTACGCTAATTATTTTATATTCAATTTTTTTTTTTTTAAGCATTTCACCCCAAGCATTTCAGAAGTGCCATTATCACACAGGGGGTTATGGAGAGTGAAAATGAGAGAAAAGTATGGGTGTAGGGGGGGAAGGAAGAAAGGAAAAATAACATATATCAACGCAACAAAACATGGTGACTGATGTTGCATTTAGGTTGTTGATGGTTGTAGTTATCAAGGAAGCAAGTGCGAGGAATGGAGTTCCAATATGGGGAAGTGCGAGGAAAGAAACTGTTAGAAAGGCGGTTACATTTAACTATTTCAACAGTAAAAATTTAGGACCTAGATGCCAATCTAGTAGTACACTTAAATTCATGTCGTCAGGGCACCAGGGAAAAATGCTCATCAGTACAGTAGCCATGAAAATAAGTGTAGAAAAGACAGAGGGAAGCCACGTCACGTCTGTGAGAAAGCGGCAGAAGTCAAGAAGCTAATTCAGTACCAATTACATTACAGATCCTACTTTAGATTTTTTTGAGAATATTGCAGTAAGGGAAGATAGGGGAAAATTTTATGGATAAAACATTAACTGCACAACCAGTAATAAAAATCACAGAAATGCAATCTATGTTGTTATTCATTTAAACATCATCATTTAATAGTAATAAAAAAATATATATATATATATTATATATTTAAAGTAATAATAATAGTAATAAAAGTACTAGACAGATACACACATATACAATGCACACATGCATACATATAAGCTTACCTTATTACAAACCTAATACATATTTTTTAGTGTTTGATGTGCAATTTTTAAATTTTAATTTATTTTTAAGACTATATAAATATTAATATAATTTTTTATCCAGGCATATATTATATATATATATATATATAAATAAATGATCAAATATTGATAGGAATGCAATAGAAATGATAGGATAAGGGACAAATAGGAAACATTTATAAATCTGACATGCTTTACTTTTTATTAACATTTTGAGATTAGGAGGTTTATATTCCACGAGGTCCGGCCAGGTGAAGGTGAGAGGGGAGCACTTCGTGGCATTTACTCGATTCTCCAACGAGAACGAGATGTGAAACAAGGTCGGATTAATGTGTGGGGACTCGAGCGCGTACACTGGCGCAGGGACAAAATTTCCGCTCTCTTGGTGGAAGAAATCGGCTGTGTTTATAGCAGCTGATGTTTGCAATAGCCGGTTGGCAATAAAAATTGATAACTAAAAATTAACTTTCGCATTTTGACTGTATACATGGGTTTCATTTGGACACCATGTGTATTTAAAGTATTTTCCGTTTATTGTTTTTTTTAGTTAGGAGGACATGTGTATGTTTAGGTTTCATTTGTTTACTTTTTGTGTATCGTTCTCTGAGAAAAAACGCTTGAGTCACCGGAAGTAAACATTCGTTCTGTTTTTCGCGGTGTCGATTTCAGACGTTTGAGTAGCCTTATGTAACTTCCGACCTGGTTATCCATAAAAAACGTGCTTTCAAATTGATTTTGCAAAAACAATTGTGTTTTTCCCAGTTCTTGGCGCTGTCAGAAAAACCGCCGGGTAATTTTACGTATTTTATTGAAGTTTTATTTGAAATCGGTTGAAAAAAAGAAAATACGATCCCATATATAAATAAACATTTACACACACACACACACAGTCTGAGTTTAAAATAATAAGTAAATATATATATATATATATATATATATATATATATATATATATATATATATAGATAGATAGATAGATAGATAGATATGGATATATGACATGGGCAAGGATTATGCCAGCATTCAAGGACTTAAACAATGAGAACGTCCAGAATAGTTGCAAGAGATTCCGAAGTCGTCTGGAGGCCATGATTCAAGACAATAGCGATTTATCGAATAAGTTTATCTTTTGTTAAGTTCATGAATATATTTGTTAAAATGAAATGTCGTCGTTATTTTAATTTTTGTGTAATTTATATGAAAATTACCTTCAATCTAGTAAAGAAAAATAAAATTATTAATTCTCTTAAATTTCATGAACTATCACTAAATTCTCTTAAATTATCGATTAGAATAATTTCTATTTACTCTTTAGTATTTCAAGATAATTTTTGTTTAATTTTGGTAATTATAACTATTAAAATGTGATGTCAGTGTTAATTTTTCATTTTTTTTCGTCATTTAGACTTCTTTTAATTTCATCCATCGTAAAAAAGGCAATGACATTGAATAAATTTCTTCTTTACCACAAGATAATTTTTGATTTTTAAAAAAATAATCAAAAATGTATATATTTTTAATTTTTTCATTTTTAGACAAAAATTATCTAAGGCACGAATTTTGAAAATATTTTCTCCTTTACCCTTTAAACTTTTAAAATTTAAATTTATATAAATTTTTCAAAAAAATAAAAAAAAAATAAGTAAATAGAAACTATGTATTCAATTAAATCCTGAAACGAAGAAATTAAATGTGTTTAAAATTGAAATTTGATGTGTTTAGGAAATTAACAAGTATAAAATGCCTGTTAAAAAATGGGGTAAGAGAAAAGGTCTTTCCATGTCCTTTATTCTGATTACTGCCCTTAAGTAACAACTGAGTACCTGTGATGGTTTCATACTTAATAAATAACTTCTTGCAAAGTTATTATTTTCTTATATTAAAAAAGAAAAAGAACAGATATATACAGATACTATGCGTTTTGTTTTAAGGCAATATTTAAACAAGCATTTACTAAATAACTAAGAGAGACATAATGCAAACAAAAAAATCAATATCAGAATAAATAAACAATCAACTGATATATATATATATATATATTATATATATTTTATATTAAAAAAATATTTAAAAATATCATTTAATTTAAAAAAATCATTTAATTAAAGAATCATAAATAATTTATATAAGTAAAAAAACAATAAAAAAAAAAAATGCAATTATTTAAAACATCAATTGTATGCAGATATCAATGACGTTGGACAGATATCCATAAAGTAAGCACATATATCCATGACGTGGGCACATATATCAATGATGTAAGCAGATATGCAAACTGTCGTAAATGCAATATAGTATATAATAATCCGAGAACTTTCAAAATCGGAATAATTTATAAAACATATTGCGTGCCATTATATATTTGATGACATCAAACAGATAAAAGAAAAGAAAAAAAAACAAAAAGAATGTTTTAAAAATGAAAAGTCATATTGAACTGGTAAAACTGAATGTTTAATGTAGCAATGAAAAAACAAAAAAAATAAAATCTAAATTTCGATCTGAATGTGACGATAATGAGAAAGAAAAAATCCAAAATTAAAAACAATAATAATATCACTAATAATAGTAAAAATAATAATAATTGAGCAGCATTTGAAGAATTTTAACAAGCACATCGTGAAAATATACAACACTGCTCTGGAAACACTGTTAACAGATAAACCACCGGGAAACATCACAGAAGTTAACAACGTCATATACGCAACAGCTTTAGCAGCGACTCGGAAGCTTGGGGTCAACACAATAAATAAAATTAACAGACATAGAGAGCCAGCTTGGAAAACAAAACAAAACTGATACGAGATATAAAAAAAAATCAGAATATTGAGCTTTCTAAATTAGATGAGCTCACCAGAAACCCTAATATTTCCACACGCAAATGCAAAAAGATCAAGCGAAAATATTAAAATTAAATTTAAATTGACCATTCAATCAAAAAGGAAATGCTGAAGCAGAAACTTCAGAAAAGTGGAAAAGAGAACAAGACGATACGAAAAACGTTGTAGGTTCTATCGCAAAAAATAAAATATTCAAAACGGACGTTAAGAAATTTAACAGGGAAATTGGAAAAAATCAACTATACATGTCGAAAGGCCACCATCGATTGATAATGTACAGACATTTTGGGAAAATATTTGGAGCAGCCTAAAAGGAATATAACCCAAATGCAGGATGGATCCGACGTGAAGAAGAACGAATGCTGGATACACCTCTGCAAGAATGGGAAAATATATCCACAGATGATGTTAGGCAAGTTCTAATCAAAAATCCAAAAATGGAAATCCCCAGAAATGACAATTTGCCCAATTTCTGGCTGTATCATCTCTCATCCATCCATAAAATTCTTGCAAAAACATTATCAACGCTTGTAAATAATCCCAATAAAATCCCGGAATGGATTACTGAAGGTATTAAACATACCTCATACATAAAAAAAATGAAACAGACGAAAAAAAAATTATAGACCGATAACATGTCTCTCCACAACGTATAAGTTAATCACGTCTGTTCTGAAGAACCGTAATTATTCCTTTTCGAAACAAACATCATTCTCCGGCTGGAACAGAAGGGATGCAGAAGAGGTTCATATGGCTGCAATGATCAACTACTGATAAATAAAATGATCCTGGAAAATTGCAGGAGACGACGTAGAAATCAAGTGCAGCGTGGATTGATTATCGTAAAGCCTTTGATAGTGTTCCACATTCTTGGATCCTTAAGACTTTGGAAATGTACAAAGTCTCCCCTGTGGTATTAAATTTCATTAAACACAGCATGGGAATGTGGAACGCCAAACTAAACTTTAGTCACACCGGGGGCACTGCCATATCCAACCGTCTGAATATCCAACGTGGAATCTTTCAAGGAGACTCTCTATCACCCCTTCTGTTTTGTTTATCCTTAATCCCTCTTACACATGAACTGAACAACAGTAGCTATGGTTACAAAATAAATAGGAAAATATTCAATCACCTACTCTACATGGATGATCTCAAACTCTTTGCCAAAGACGGCACTGAGTTGAAAGGCCTCCTCAATATTGTAAAATACTTCAGTGACGACATAGGTATGGACTTCGGATTAGATAAATGTGCAAAAGTAACATTCAAGAAAGGTAGAATTACAGAAACACCCTTAATAGATTTAGATTTTGTCACAAAGATTAGGGAACTGGAGCATGATGAAGCTTATAAGTACCTAGGAATTAGCGAAGGAGATGGCATACAACACCCCCAAATGAAGGAAAAATTAAGAAAAGAATACTACAGGCGTGTACGTCTGGTACTAAATACTGAGCTAAACTCAAAAAACAGGATATCAGCCATAAACACATTGGCTGTCCCTGTGGTGCAATACAGCTTTAATGTCCCTAACTCGACCATAGCTGAAATTAAGCGAATGGACGCCAAAACGAGAAAGCTTCTCACTTGGTACCGCATGCATCATCCCAAAGCTGATGTTGATCGTCTGCATGTGCCCAGATGCGAAGGAGGCAGAGGATTAGTTCAACTAGAACTGTCCTACAAAACTACAACAATTGGCCTCAAAAATATTTGGAAACTACAGAAGACTGGATGATGGTATGCGTCAATGAACATGAAAGTAGTAAGCGTATTTACTCCGTAATAAAAAAAGCCAAAAAATTCAAAATGGAATTCGAAATGGGCGTAGAGATGCAACTACAGCACAATACACCGGCTGAAACTGCAAAATACTTAAAAAAAAGACAGCAAAAAGACGAATGCAACCGACCAGATACAGAAGCGATGGCAAGATAAACCGCTTCATGGCCAATACTCTGCCCGTACCAAACAAGCTGACGTAGACAAAACCCGTACCCATCAGTGGCTACGTAGTGCAGGGTTGAAAGCTGAAACTGAAGGTTTTATCCTTGCTGCACAGGACCAATGCTTGCTAACTAGGAATTATCAAGCACATATACTAAAATATTGTGTCAGCCCAAAATGCAGATTCTGTGATAAATATCCAGAAACGATTGATCATCTTGTATCAGGTTGCACGGTATTGGCACCCACTGAATATAAACCCGACATGACAGAGTGGGCCAATATCTGCACTGGAAAATCTGCAACTTCTACGGAAGGAAACTGAAAGAAACTGGTATGAACACCACCCAGACCCGGTTACGGAGATAGGACCTGTTACAATTCTATGGGACTACACAATACACACTGACAGAACAATCAAGGCCAACCGCCCAGATATTGTTATTAAAGACCACAAAAAAAAAACGGTGCCTCCTTATTGATATGGCAGTCCCTGCTGACAGCAATGTATCTTTGAAGATATTCAAAAAGTTGTCAAAATACAAGGACCTTGAAATAGAAATCTCGAAAATGTGGCATATGGGAACATCAACAATCCCTGTTGTAGTTGGAGCCCTAGGACTGGTTGGAAAAGATTGCAGTAGACTAATTGAAGGGATTCCTGGAAGTCCATGCCTCAAGGAGATACAAAAAATTGTTCTGACAAGTACAGCCCACACTTTACGAAGGGCTTTATCTATGTAATTTTTTTTTTTTTTTTGTCAGTGGAAAGTGTCATGATGCCATTTCTAACCTTAGGTCCCTGGGCGGGACCCGGAAAGAAATGTGTAAACGCCAGAAATCAAAGGAAAAAAAAAAAAAATAATAATAAATAATAATAATAATAATAATAATAATAACCAAAAGAAATAAAAAAAATGAAAATTTAAAAATCAAAATTGAATTTATGGAAAAAATATAAATTTGAAAATTTTTAAAAAAATTGCAAAATGAAAAGATAAAATTAAACAAGATCTTCAAAAATCAGAAATGAATTTAAAATTTGAATTTTTTCATTCTTCAGAACCAAATTATTTTTAACTTTAAATATGAATTTTCTTTTTTAAGTCTTAAAATATTTTTACAAAAAGAAAAAGGAAAAAAAAAAAATTTTTAAATATTTTTGGTCTAAAAATTTTTAAAATTTGGAAAAAAAATTTATTTATATAAAAAAAAAAATACAAAAAAAAAATAAAAAAAAAAAAAATTTTTAAATATACAAAATTTTTTTCTTTTTTAAAATGAAAATTTAAAAAAAAAAAAAAAACATTAAGAAAAAAAAAAAAAAAAAGATAAAAATAAAATAAAAAAAAGAAAAAAATATTCAAAAACTTGAAAAATGAAAAAAAAATGCATTTTTTTAAAGATTTAAAAACAAGTTTCGAAAAAATTTAAATTTTAAACAAAATTTCCGAAATGATTTGATATATTTTTGAAATTTCAAAAATAATTAATTTAAAAACAATTAAAACAAAAAAAAAACCCAAAATTAAAATAAGAAAAAAAAAAATAATAAAAATAATAATAAATTGAAATAAATGTTTTGATTAAAAATAAATTTACAAACCTGTTTTTTTTTTATTTCAAAATTAAATTTTTTTTATTTAAAAAAATGAAAAATAAAAAAAAATATCCACAAAATAATTTTAAATAAAAAAAATTGATCATCAATTTTTTAAATGAAATTTAAAATTTTTTTTAATCAATTAGATTAAATAAAAAATATTTCTATTTTAAAACATTTTATGAATGAAAATAAAAACAAAAAATAAATAAATATCAAATTTTTTAAAAAAAATTTAAAAAAATGAAAAAATTTTTTAAAAAAACAAAATAAAAATTGTTTATTCATATGTTTTCAAAAAAATCTTAAAAAACAAATTTAAATTTTTTCCAAAAAATTTTACTGGCAATAAAAAAATATTTGAAATATCAATAAATAAATAGATAAAAAAATAAAAAAATATTCAAAAGACATTTTTGAAATGTTAAAAAATTCCCAAAACTTTTTAAAATTAAATGATATAAATAAAATTCCAAAAAAAATAAAATGTTAAAACTATATATATATATATATATTATATATAATAAAATAAAAAAAATAAAAAAAAAAAAAAAAGTTTTAATTAAATATATGAAAAAATTTAAATACTGATTTTTTTTTTTTTAATTTAAAAAAAATAAAAAATTGTTTTTTTTAAAAAAAAAATGCCAAAAAATAAAGAAAATTTTTAAAAAAATTTTAAATTTTTTTTTAAATTTTTATAAAAAATTAATAAATATTTAAAGAAAAAAATTTGTCTGAAAAAAATTTCAAAACTTTGATATTTATATAAATTTGGAAAAAAAAATTTATATTTAAATATATAAAAAAATATTTATTGAAAACATAGAAAAAAAAAGAATTTTCTTTTATATATATAATTTCATTTTTATATTATATATCATCCTTATATATTATAAATTTTTATAAATATAAATGAATATATATATATATAAATATAAATAAATAAAAATAAATTTTTTTAAAAATTTTTTTTTTATTGAATTATTTGATATAAAAATTGAATAAAAAATAAATTTTTATTAAAAATAAAAATTTAAAAATTTTTATAAAATTTTATAAATAATCATTTAATTAATTTATTTTTGAATTTTTAAAAAAATAAAATTTTTAAAGAAATAATTTTTTTAAAATTTTAATTTTAAAATTTTTTTTAAAATAAATTAAGATTATATATAAATATATAAATATAATAAAAAAAAAATTTCTTTTTCAAAAAATAATATATTTAAATTTAATTAGAAATAAAAAATAATATTAAAAAAACAAAAAAAAAAAATAATTAAATATATAATATTTATATTAAATATATAATATAAAAAATTTTTAAAAAAAAAAAGATTTTTTGAAAAAAAATAAAAAAATGATTTTTAAATAAATATTTTTTATTTTATTTATCATAAGGTATTATAAAAAAATATAAAAAATATTCTTATTATAAAATAATTTTATAAATAAATTAAAATTTTGGAATAAATTAAAATAAAAAAATTTTTTTAAAAAAAAATAAAAATTACAAAAAATAAAAAATTTATAAAAAATTCAATTTAAATAATATATAATTAAAATTTAAAAAATAATATATTATATAATTTGAAAATATAATAAAAAAAAAAATTTAAATAAAATGAAAAAAAAAAATTCATAAAAAAAAAAAAATTTTGATATTGGTTAAAAAAATTCCAAAATCAAAAAAAATTAGAGATTTAAAAATTTATAAATAGTTTATATATAAGAATTAAATTTGGAAAAAATTTTATATATAATTTTATAATGTATAAAAAATTTAAAATTTATATTCAAAATTTTCTTTTTTTTTTAAAATTTTTTGAATTTTATGATCTTTTTAAATTTAAAAATTTTGACATTAATAAATATAAAGATATGAAAAAAAAAAAATTGTAAAAATAAAAAATTTAAAATTTTAATTTTTTATTTTTATAAATTATTTTTTTTTTAAAATTTTTTAAAAAAATTTAAAAATTGATATTAATAAAAAAAAATATTGATTCAAAATAATTACAAATATTTAAAAAATCATTGAATATATATTTTTTTTATAAATTTTCATTATTTTTTATTTTAAAAATTTAAAAAAATTCAAAAAAAAATTGAAAATTAAAAAAATTATAAAATTTAAAAAATTTAGATAAATAAAATATAAAAAATTTAATTATTTTTTAAAAAATTATTAAATATGAAAATAAATAATATATAAATTATTTTTTATATTAAAAAAAAAAAAAATTCAATTTGAAAATTATAATTAAATATATAATTTTCAATAATATAAATATTTAATATAATTATTTTAAAAATATTAAAATTTTTTTTTTTTAAAAATTAATTTTTAAAAAATTTCAAAATTAAAAAAAATTTTAAATTATATTTTTTTAACATTTTATAAAAATTTTAAATTGAAAGATTGAAACATTATATATTGATTTAAAATTTAATTTAATTTTAAATAAAAATAAAAATAATGTTAAATAATTTTTAATATATATAAATTCATAAAATTGAATTTAAAAAACATAGGACTTATTATAATAAAAAAATTAAATTTAAATAAATTAAAGATAAAATAAAAAAATAACTAATTAATTATAAATATTTTTTTTTAAGAAAAAAAATTTTAATACAAAACATTTTAAAATTATATTTACATTTTTTTTAAAAATGTCTATTTTTTAAATCTTCATTATTTTTTTGAAAAATATTTAAAAATAAAAATATATAATAGATAAAAAACCAATATTTTATATATTAAAAAATATACACATAAAAATAAAAATATATATATATGAATATATCATTTACAAAAAATTTTTTTATATAAATAAATAAAAAATTTATAAAATTTTTTAAATTTAAATAAAATTAAAAATTTATAAAAAAAATAAAATTATTCAATTAAATTTTAATATAAAAAATTATTCAAATGAATAAACCTAATATAAATTTTTTTTAAAATTTTGTACATAATATATAAATATATTTTATGTAAATAAAAATTAAAATAAAATTAAATTTTTTTATTAAAAAATTCAAATAATGTAAAAGTTTAAATATAAAAATTTAAAATAAATTTTTAAATAAAAAAAGAAAACTTAAAATAATTAATTTTAATTTCAAATGGAATTAATATAAAAATTTTTTAATAAATTTATTCAAAAAGAAATGAAATTGTTATAAACATATATAAATAAATAGAATATATAAATATAAATTTGAAAAATATTTTAAAAAAAATTTTATAAAAAAAAAAATTTATAAAATATATTTTTTGAATAATATTGTTTCAAAAAATGATTTAAAATTATCATATTTTAAATATATATATAATATTTAAAACAAAAATAAAATAAATTTTATTTTATTGAATTTTTTTATAAAATCATAATGATTGATTTACATTATTTAGTTTTTATTTAAAAAAAAAAAAAAAAAAAAGAAAAAAAAAATTAAATATATCAACATATATATAATATATTAATAAAAAACATTTATTTAAATAAAAAAAATAATAAAACAAATAAAATTTTAAATTTATTTTAAAAAAGAAAATATTTCAAAAATTTTTAAAAAAAAAATGAATTAAAAAAATATAAAATTTTATATATATATATAAATAATATATATAAATATAAAATATATAAAAAATATACATATTTGAGAATAAATATTAAAAAAATTTTAAAAAAAAATAAACATATTATTTTTTTTATAATAATTTAAAATAAAAAAAATTTATTTATGAAATAAAAAAAAATATCTTGAAATAAATTCAAAAAAAAAATTAATTTTAAAAAAAAAATTTAAAATGAAATTAAAATGAAAATAAGATTTATTTTAAAAAAAAATTTTTTTGTTGAATAAAATGAAAATTTATAAATAAAAAAGAACACCAAAAATTTTAAAGATTTGATTTATTTTAAAAGATTAAAAATTAATTTAAATAAAATAAATTAATAAAAATAAAAATTTTGCTTTTTAAAAAATATTTGATAAAAGTTAGTTTAAATTTTGGGATAAATTATATATCCAGATACATGAAAATAAAAAATTTGATTTATATAAAATTTTATAAATGAAAATAATTGTTTTAGAAAACAGAAAAAAAAAATTTACAAATAAAAGAAGGTTTTCTTAAAAATAGAAAATAAACAAAAAAATATATATATTTATAATAAAAATGAAAAAAAATAAATTAAAATTTATAAAAAGATCAAGAAAATAAAAATTTATTTAAAATTAAAAAAATTAATGATTTATTTTAAAATATCATGAGGAAAAAGAAATATTTACAAATTGATTTATATATATAATCAATTATAAATATTATATAGCAAAATAAAAAAATTTAAAAAAATAAATTTATTTTAAAAAAATTTTTTAAACAAATAAAATTAAAAAATAATTTTAATAAAAAAATTTAAATTTTCAAAAAATATTAGATTAAAATTAATTTTAATTAATAACCCAGAAAAATTATATAAACATTATTAAAAATTATACCTATTGAAAGTCTATAGATAAATGTTGATCCAATATTATAAATGGACAAAAACAAAAAAATTTTTAGAAAAAATTTAAATTTAAATCTTTTTAAATATAATTTATAAAAATTTCAATAAAAATATAAAATTAAAATGAATGTTTATTTTTTTTTGAAATGTTAAAATTTTAATGATTAAATTGTATTTTGAATAAATAAAATAGAACTTTTATATATATATATATAAATATTTATATATGATATATATATATTCAAATATAATAAAAAAATAATAAAAGTATCATTTTGTTTTGTTTTTTTTATAAATTTTTTTTATTTATAAAAAGAATAAAAAAAAAAAAACAATAAAATAAAATTAAATTTAATTTTTTCTTAAAAAAATTTTTTTTCATTTTTTTTCATTAACATTTAATTATAATAATATATATTTTAATTATATATATTTTATATAAAAAATCATGGACAAGTTTATTTATTTACATATTTATATATATATATATATATATATATATATATATATATATATATATAATCATAATGGACTCTCCCGTCGGTTTCGACGCATGAGGATCTGACAGCTTAATTGATTCAGTTGTGAAAGTTTGTGCGATAATCTTTAGTGGCATTTAAGACCCGCTAGTGATTTACAAAGGAGGCCACATATGAAGCAAGTGTAAGGATTGTGAGATGAGATCACTGTTAGATTGGCTGACCTTTTAGATCTTGCTCTCGCTTCTTGAAGATGATTCAGACAAGCAGATTGAAAATTGCTGAGTCCACTAAAACACGTTGATCTCCATTCTACCCGCTCCAAGGCTAAGCGCTCAAGGGTGTTATGTGGTATATTGACTGCTGACAAGTTGCTTTTCAGCTTGTCTTTGTATGTTAGCCATGGGCGTCCTACATTCCTGTAGCCCTGATCTAACTGGCTGTACATTAGGATCTTGGGTATCCTGTCATCAGACATTCTCAAGACATGACCAGTCCACTATAACTGAGACTGTATGAGAAAAGTCTCGATTCCTCCAATATTACACCTGTTAAACAGGTCTACGTTAGATGTCCTATCTTGAAGGTTAACTCCACAGATTGCACGCAGACATTTTTATGGAAAAATTCAGCTGATATATATGGTATATAAATATGGAGTCCACGACTCTGATTTTATATACAAAAAATGGCAATTGTACAACAATTCTTTAAACTGAATTTTCAAAATCCAGTAAAATTTGCTCATTCCACAAGCGAAAAAATTTTTATTCTGAATTATTTTATTTATTTTATTTATATATATATTAAAAAAATTTATCAAAAAAGTTCCACTTTAAATTGAAATTTACCAAGAAAAAGAAAAATAAAATATTATTTATATTTTTAAAATTTTATTTACTAATGATAAATATATATTTATATAAAATGAAATACCGGAATTTTAAATTTATATTTTAATTAAAATATATTTATCGTCAATAAATAAAAAAAGAAAAATTCATTAAGATATAAATTTTTATTTTATCCAAATGTAAAAACAAATAAACAAATTTTATTTATAAAAAAATTATTATTATTATGATATTTTTATATTTTTTTATATAATATTTTACAAAAAATGAAATAATTACATTTTTTTGATAATTAGGAAAAAATTTTTTAAGAAATGAAAATTTAAAAAATAAAATTCAAAAATTAAAATTCAAAAAAAAGAAAAGGGAAAAAAAAAAAAAAATAAACAATATTTTAATAATCAAAATAAATATATATACATTCAGAAATAAAATTAGTTTTAACAAAAAAATGACAAAAAATGATTTAAAAAAAAAAAAACAAAATTTGAGAATTTTCAACTTGACCAAAAGATTTTTTAAAAAATTTGTAAATAAAAAAATTAATTTTTAAAAAACAAATTTAAAAAATTTACGGGAAAAAGTTGAATTTTAAATTCAATAAAATTTATTTGCGTCTTTTTAAAAAAAATAAAAAAATCTAAATTATGATTTTGGGAAAAAGTATATTATTAAAGAAAAAGCTATTTGAAAAAACAATTATAAATAACATTAACAAAAGTAAATCAACTAATTTATAAATAAAATTTCCAGAAAATAAAAATTGATGAAATAATTCAAAAATTAAATCAATGAAAATTTTTCAAAAATGAAAAATTTTAAAAAATTTTTATTTTTTAAATGGATAAAAATTAAAAATATTATTTATAAATGAAAAAATTTTAAATATACTATTTATATATTAAAATTCAAAAATAATATATAAAAAAAATAAAATTAAATTTAATATCATATATATTTGGAATTTAAAAATTTTAGAATCACTATAAAATTTGAATTTGACCAATTATTTTTAAAAAATAAATCATATTTATTATATATATATATATATTTTATTATTTTTATTTATAACACATATAACATAAAAAAAAAAATCAATGTTCAAAAAATTTTTTCCAAAAAAAAATATTATAAATTTGGAAATTTTTTTATTTATATTGTTAAAATATCACGTTTTAAATTAAATATATTCAAATATTTAAGGAAATAAAAATTAAAATTTATCAGTATAAAATTCTTAAAAATTTATTTGAAAAAATGTATTTTGCAAAAAAATAAAAAGATTATAAAATTTTTGATTTTTTTTTAAACAAAAATTTTTTTTTTAAATTTTCTTTCTTTTATAAATATATTTAAAAAAATTATTATGATTTTATAAATATATATATATATATTTATATATGTATTCTTTATTTTTTTATAAAATTCATGAAATAAATATAAAACCAAATATATGATACATATCATATCATACATTTAAAAATTATATTTTAATAAAGATGAAATTTTATTATTCAATTAAATCTAAAATTATTTCTTTTATTTTTATTTCATTTTCTAAAAGAATATAAAAAAAAATAAATTTAATTTAATAAAAGTTTAATAAATTTTTTTTTTTTTTTAAAAAATTTTGATGAAATTTTTTTTTATTTTTAAAATATTTTTGAATTAAAAACATTTTTTTTTAAGAAAAATATTAAAGGAATTAAAAACATTTTGTAATAAATTTATCTTTTTTTTTAAAATATTTTGTTTTATTTCAAATTTGGATTTTTTTTTTTTTTAAAATCTTAAATTTAATTTTTTTTAAATTTGAATAAAAAAAAATATTTTTTTTAATTAATACAAAAATGAAAATAAAATAAAAATTTAATTTATTTTAAAAAAAAAAAAATAAAATATATTGAAATAATATTTTCCTTTTTAATTATTTAAAAATTATAAAATATAAAATTTAAAAATATTTGGAAAAAAAAAATAAAATTTGATTTTGAAAATAAAAAAAAAATTTATACAAAATATTATATAATTGTTAAAATGATTATAAAAAGGAAAAGGAATGAAATTGTTAAAAAAAAAATAAATTTAAAAATAACCAATTAAATTTATTTTCAACAAATATTCAAATTTTTTATCAATTTTTTATATTCAATAGATGACAATTGATTTTTTATATAAACAAAATTTTTATTTATGATTTTAAAAAAAAAAAAAATATGAAAAAAAAAATTTAAATTTTAAAATGGAACTTATTATTCAAGATATTTATAAAATATATTTTAAAAAAAATAAGAAAATTAAAGATATTTTAGATATAGAGTTTTAAATTATAAAAATAATTTTAAATATATATAAATTTATAAAAATAATAATAGTAAAAATAAATAATTTATATAAATTTAAATATTTATAAAAAAAAGAAAATTATATTTGAAAATAGAAAAAATTGAAAAAAAAATTAAAAATACAAAAAATTATTTTAATTTTACAAAAAATTTATTTTTCAATATGAATAGAAGATTTATTTAAAATGAAAATAAACAGAAAAAATTTATAAATGAAGAGTTTAGTTTGTTTTATTTAAAAATCCATTATCAAATTTATGTAATAATGTTTTTAATATTTATTATGTTTGGGAAAGATGACAAAAATTGTCATTTTTTAATGTAAAAAATTTTTTTAAAAATGAATATTAAACTCATATTTGATTTTTCATTATATTCAAATATTGAAATAATTTTAAAATTTTAAATATATATTAAATTTTAAATTTGAAAAATAGTATAATTTTAAAAATTATATTTATAAAAAAACATAACAAAAAAATTTTTTTTATTTGAACAAAAAATTTCAATTTTACAAATTAAAAGAATTTTAGGAATAAATATATAAATGGATTTAGATATATTCAAGATATCAATAGAAATTAATAAATGAAAAATAATCATGATTTTTATGAATATTTAAAATAAGTTTACAACACAAAAACAAATGGATTTTAAAATATTATACAATCTTTTTTTTTTTTTCAAAAATAAAATTATACCAATATTATTTAAAATTTAAAGATATATAAATATATATTTATAAAAAAAATAAAATTAAAGAGAGATTTTTTATTTTAAAGAATTTATATGAATTTATTTTAATATATATATATAAAAATAATTATATAAAAAAAAATGAATCAAAATGCAAAATATAATTAAAAATCATATTATTATAGATGAATATAGATATAGAAAATAATTTTATAAAAAAATATATAAAAGATATTAAAATTACATTAAAAAAAATAAAAAATTTATAACATTTTTTTTTTTTATTTTTATTTTAAGAAATTTTTAAATAAAAATGGTTAAAAAGCATTGATAAAAAAAAAAAACTAATGGAACAAATTAAAATAAAAAAATATTTAGAAAAAACATTTAAAATATATTAAAAATAAATATGAAATATATAAATGAAGAATTCAAAATAATATATAAATTTAAATTTCAAAAGAAAATTTTAATTTAAAAGAAAATAAAAATAAATTTCTTTAAAAAATTTTAAATAAATTTAAATGAGATTTAATCAAATAAATTAAACATAAAATATAAAAATAAATATTTAATGATAAATTTATATATAGTGAATATTTTATTCATTATAAATTCATTCTTATATTTTTTAAACATTAAAAAAATTCTTAAATGAAAAAATTTTTTGTTCTTTTAAGAAAAAAATTTATTAAAATTTTCAATGAATCATCTTAACTATTTGAATTAAATTATTAAAAAATTGAAAAATAAATTTTATTATTAATAAAATAAATACAAAAGAAAGGCAAAATTTAAAACAATAATATAAAACCACTAGAAAATCAAATTTAATAATCATGAAAAATAAAAAAAGAAATTTAAAAAATTATTAAATTAAATACATTTTTATATATATATATTTATTTTTATAATGATTATATAAAAAAAAAATTATTTTATTCAAAAAAATTTATTTATTCAAAATATATTTGATTATCAAAATATTAGTCTTTTAAAAAAAAAATTTTGAAAATATTTTATGACGATTTAAATCAATTTAATATCTATAGGTTATTAAATTTACTTTTGAATTATGTAAAGTCTTCATTTCAATAAATTTTATATTAAATTTAAAAAAATTTTTTTAATTTTTTTCAAAATAAAATTCGGAAACGTTTATATATGAAATTTTTAGAAAAAATAAATCAAATTGTATTTAACGACAATTTTTAAAATTGAAATTTTAATTGTAAATATCCTGGTTTCAAATTTAAAAATAATTTTTGTTTTCATAAAACATTAAAATTTATATTTCTAGTTATTAAATTTATTTATAAAAAATTTTTTAATGTATTTTATATATTTTTTTTTTTATATATTGAATTTGATATTTTGAATTCATTTTGACAAAATATTTTAAAAAAATAAAAATAAAATTAAATATAAAAAAAATATTTTTTAAAATTTATTTAAATGAATTTGAAAAAAAAAAATATTTTATATTTAAAAATATTTATCCCTTTATTTTTAAAAATAAACCCAAAATTTTTTGAATATCTACAAACTTTTGAAAATATTTTTAACTTTTATTCACGTTTTACAAAATATTTTGTTCATGATATGCTGATAAAAAAACAAAACAAAAAAAAATCCGTTATTAAAAAAATTTTTGGAATCTTTTAAAAAGGACGCAAAAGTTTTGAAATTAAAAATCTTTGAAATTCAAAATTTAATTCATATAACTAATATATAATCCATATATATAAAAAATATTACTTGTTGAAATATGAAAAAAAATGGATTAAAAATTTTAAAAATTATTTTAAATATTTATTTTTATATTTTTATAAATTTTTAATTTCTACAAAAATTTATTAAGAAATTTTTTCATTTTTAAAATATTTTTTTTTATTTTTTTCTTTATTTTTTTTTTTTTTTTTTTTTTTAAAACAATTTGAAATTTATAATTTTTTTTCTAATTCCTTGATATTTAAAAACTTTTCTTTTTTAATTTTTAAGAACTATTTTTTTTTGTAGTTACTTTGAAAATGTTTCTCCTTCATTTTAATGTTATTTTGTATATAAATCTCTTGAAAAAAAATGAATACATTTTGTCCAAGAAATTTTTTGGAAATTTGGAAGGAAATGCAATTATTTTTATATTTTAAATTATATTTAAAAAAACAAAACAAATTTTAATATTTTTTTTTTTTTTTAAATATTTTTTTTATAAAAATAACAAAATAATAAGTACAGATTTAAAAAAAAAAAAGATTATTTAAAATTTCGATCAAATATTTCAGAGGAATTTAAATATTTAAATGTTTAAAATGAAAAGGTTATAGGATTTAATTAAAGTCATTTAATTTAATTATTTATAATTTTTTATATTTATTGAAAAATACATTATTCCTTTATTAAAAACAGAATATTTTATTAAATAGTGTATGCGCATTTTATTGACAAATTGGATGAAGTTTATGTCTATAAAATTAAAACAATTGTTGTTTGAATTATTTTTAAAAAAATTTTCACAAGATTATGAATTTCAAAATTATATCGTTAATATATTATATTTAAACTATCTAAAAAATTTAGAAATTATTAAATATCGTTTTGGGTTTAAAATGTCTAATATCTTATTTGTTTTTTTTTTTTTTTTTTATGATTGTGAATTTTAAAAAAAGACAAAAAGGAATAAAATATTTAGATTTAGTATATTTATCTTTAGACAATCAGGTAAAAATAAGAGAATTAAAAAGAGGAATTGAATACAATTCAATGAGCGGTAAAATTTAAATCTTCTTTCCAAAAATTATTTATTTAAGTTTGTGTATATATTTTATGTTTTTCATGATTTGAATTAGAAATACATTTTAAAGAAAATATCGAAAATATTTAATCTAAAATTTGATGATCATATTTTTTTGGTGAAGATTTACCAACGAAAAATATAAAAAAAATGAAATTATGAAAAATAAAATTTTTGTATTTTTTGAACAAAAATATATGCATTTAAAAATAAAAATTTTATTTATATAACACACACACACACAGACGAATATGAATATATAATATAAAAATATATTTAAAGATGAATATATAAATATATATATAAATTTAATTAGGTACCTCCACTATTTCGGCATAAATTTTCTATATTGAAGTTTAAAATGAATTTTTTAAAATGAAAAAACATTCTTGAAGATTTCATTTTAGCTTTAATTGAAAGTTTAATAATTAAATTTACGATTTCTATTAATTAAACAATTCTGGTGTATTTCAGATAGAAACTATATACATTTGATTGTCAAATTTAATTTCAAATTTTTAAATTTTCTTAAAACGGCCATTTTCTTAATTTTAAGAAATTTGTAAACAAACACAAATTTATCGATTTTTAAAATATTTAAAAAAAAATTTGACACGTTATTTTAGTAAAATTAAAAATTTAAAGTTAAAGTAATCTGATTTGAAAAAGAAATCTTTGTTACTTATAGCATAAAAAAATAATATACAACCAATTATTAACGAGCGGTCCTGTTCATTGTTCGATCTTATTGATAATGATTGATTGACGAGCCGATGACAGCTACTACTGATGACCATAAATGACATAATTTTTAAGTCTGAGTTTTAAAAAATTATTCTATTTGAGTATGACACACACTAATGGAAATACAATACATAAAATAAAATTATTTAGTGAAATAGTAATGAAAAAAAAAAAAAATAATTTAAAATTTAAAGTTTACACTTTTTGAACGGAAAATACAATCTGTAAATAAACAAAAATTTTTTTGAAAAGGCCACGTAAAGGGACAAAACCCTTAGATCACGTGACCTTTTATAATAATGGCAATTTCTGTATATCATACATGGAAATAAGGAATGTATTAAGTAAAAAAATACAACATAAAAAATTATTTTTAAAAAAAAAGTAGCGCAACTAAATTTATTAAACTTAGCAATTTTGGATTCGTAATTTTTTTTTCTACTTAATTACTACATAATATCGAGGAACCCTCCTAATACAGAATTTTACACGATTTAAAACTATTATAAATTATTATAATTAAAATTTAAAAAAAACGAAAAAATTCTAAAAAAAATTAATTATTCATCAGAAAAAATTATTTCTTCAGACAATAATGTCCTTAATATTACTTATTTACAAAAGCAATTAAAAGCTTTTTTCTAATTAATAATATCATAGTTTTATTGGATTCATTATTTTTCAATTCAGAGCAGATTTTCAGTTAAATAGCTCAAATTTGAAAAAAAAAAAAAAAAACGTAGATTATTTACCATCTTCGAAGACTCCTACTTTTAACAAAAAAAAAAAATTCAGGAACCAAAAAGGTTTTGGGCGAAATTTCATTAAATTAAGTAAATGTGGGGTAACATATTTTAAAAAAATATAATTTTTACCAAAATTTTCTAAAAAAAAATATTTCAAAAATAATTTCATTCATTTGTGAATAAGTCCTGAAAATTTCATTAAGATTGGACAATTATTTTATTTTTACAAGAATTTCCAAATCAATATGTTTTCAACGGTAAAAAAACGCAAAAAAAAAACAATGTTATTTTAAACGTCGCCGCGATGACGTAAACAAAGACGATTTTAACCAAAATTTCGAACGTGTTAGAAAATATTAAAAAATTTCAAAAATAATTAAAAAATACTTTTTTCTTTCATAAGCATTTTGACGATAATACTTTATTTTCTTTAAGTTTGTGGCATTTTTCATTTTATGTAATATATGTGTGTGTGTATTAATAATATATTGAATATACACACATGCATTTATAATCATATTTATATATTATGTAATATATATTATTGTGTATGTTATAATATTGTGTGTGTGTATTAAGTTAATATATATATTTTTATTGTATTATGTAATATATATATTGTGTGTGTATTTGAAATATATATTGTGTGTTTTAATAATATATATTGTGTGTATATATACAATAATATATAAATATATGTATATTAATGTAATATCTATATTGTGTATAGATATATTAAGGCCAAATATATATTGTTGTGTAAATTATGTAATATATGTCTTGTGTATATATATTATGTAATATACTGTATTATCAATAATCCCTGTATATATTATATAATATATAGTTTTTGTGTATATATATTATGTAATATATACATTGTGTGTATATGTATTAAAAATATATACAAATATGTTATATATATTATTTAATATATACATTGTGTGTGTCTTATATTATGTAATATATACATTTTGTGTATTTATATTATTTAATATATACATTGTGTGTGTATATATATATATATATATATATATATATATATATATATATATATATATATATATATATATAAATTAAAATAATATATACATTGTGTGTGTATATATATATATATATATATTGTGTATGTGATTAATGCAAATATAAGATTTGTTACTTATTGATTGATGTTGCAAAGCAAAAAAAAAAAACAGAGTTTCAGAGACAATTTTGTAATCGTTTGGTTTTCATCAGAAGGTTTCTTCAAATTCCATTAATCTTTTTTTCATTATTTTCATATTTATGTTGAAAAATAATTTGTAATTAGTTATTTGTGTTAGGTTGATATTTTTTTTTTGTTCTGCTTTTGTGTTAATGTGAATGCTTATAAATGAATTAAGAAAGATATTGTTTTGAATCAAAAAAGTTGTTTGAGGAAGGTATTTCTGAAAGATAACATCTTAAGGCAAGCAGTCTCTAATTCTCGTATTAAATATCATGTTATATGAAGCATTGACACTATTAAATGAAATTAGATATCCATTATTTTGTCAGAGATTACATGACTGTCAAAGATTTGTTTGTAAAAGTTCAAATTTCAAATAAAAAAACAAACAAGTTTCCTGTCAATTGGGGTAATCTGTGTGATAAGAATTTATTTGATAAATTTATTTTTGGAAAAAATTATTCGTCAAAAACTAATATATATATATATATATATATATATATATATATATATATATGTGTGTGTGTCTTTGTTGTTAGTAAAAGGTTAATTTAGAATATGAGCTTGAACAGAAAGAAGAGACAGGCACACTAACATATAAAAAAAAGGGAAGAAAAGACAGAGAAAAAAAGAATGAATACTGGTTGAAAGGAAAAAGATATTATCGAGGGTCATATGGAAGATTTTTTTTTTATTTTTATTGAATTTGACTCATATGGAACTTTTCAACCTCAAGATGAAGAGAAGGAAAATTTTATTAAGAATTTTAGAAATGAAAGCAGAAATGGAGAAATTGCTTTATGTCCATTTACTTGAAGTGAAAGTCTTAAAAACACATCTCATGATTGCCAGGCAGAAAAATTGTTCAATTGAGCTATGATGTTTGGTAATTTTGAAGATGAAGGCAGAAAAAGAAACTGATTTAATAAATGGCCTGTCAAAAAGAGTAGAAATGTCTTTACAAATTTGGAAAGGTAAATAAATCAAGAAATAGGATTTTTATCCTTTTATTAAATTGAGATAGAAAATATTCAAATCTTTAAGATTCATAGGTATGATTGAATAAAGATGTTAGGTAATTTGTAATATTTTATATATATATATATATATATATATATATATATATAGTTGTAATGATTTGAGTTTATGAAACTGATGATTGATGATGATTCTGGAGAAACCTCTACAAAAGAAGCTGAAGAAGAATTAGCAACAGCTCCAAAGAGGACTTACCTCAAGAAAACTGTGGATAGTGAAAAAAGGTCCAGATTTTAGCTGCACATGCCACAGCAGGAAATGGGAAAGACCTGGCAAGAACAATTGGTGTGCCTAGACCTAATAGATAGACAGTTAGACCAGGGGCTGATAAGTTTGACTCTAGGGGAAAGCAAGAAAATATAATTCAAGAGCATAAGAATTTTCTGACTGAATTAATTGAAAAATCTCCTAGGGTCACTCTTCAAGACATTATAAATAAGTTGGTTTAAATAGATGAGGAATAAATAGATAAAAGAACATTATAAGAAAGCACTTGGACTCCATGGCCTTTATTAAGCCGCCAATAATAATGTCAAAATAAATAAAATAAGGATTATGCAGTAGCTTTTATTAGAATTTCATTTTCCCAAAATCGACGAATAAATTCTAAAATATGGATGAAACCAATTTTAATATCTATATTTCAAGAAGAGAATTTTATTGTCTCTAAAAAAAGGCATGTTTGTACTAAATGAGCATCGGATCCAGAGGAAATAACATCCATGTTATTGGATATATTAGTAATAATAAAATGAAAAAATAAAAAAAAAAGAGGATGTGAAAGAATGGACCAGGGTGTACTTAGAAAGGCAAATGAAATTTATAAAAGGCAGTTGTCTTAGTTATTGATAATTTTCTCTTTGCCATACTTAAATTGAAGAAGTTATGGAGGAGGATGAATTTAGGCAACACCAAATTTTTTTTAAAAAATTTATAGTCCGATGTTAAATCCCATTGAAAAGGTTTATTTCAGTCAATAAAGCTGACATAAAAAAGAAATATTGACTCAATTGTTGGGATTTTAAGAGGTGATGGCCAAGGATTTTTAACAATTAAAGAATTCTGCCTCAGCAAATTTAGAAAGCGATGATCTCCGAGGCAATTAATAATATTTCCCTGAGACTTGCATATATATATATATATGGAATACAGAGATTACTTCCTAATCGTTTAACTTAGATGATGTAATTTTTTTAAATAAATTTTTAGGAACGTTTATATTTTTATATCCCTTTAAGTAAATATAAAAGAATAAATATTAAATTTATTAGTATTATATTAATTCTAAATTTGAAATTGATTGATCCATTTTGAGTTGATTCGAGGTTTTTTTTTTTTCACCTGAAAATAAGTCCATTTTGAAGTTGAAAAGGTATAGTTTAGTTGCAATCTTTTAATGGATGTGTTTTGTCATTTATCTTAGTTAATTTAACTCTAAGTTCTCCATTGTTTAATATATTATATTGAACTCACATTCTTTGGGAATAATTATTTGGATATAACTGATGTCTTTGTCCATGGTCATGTGTCCTTGAGGACATCTATATATGAATTTTCATTTATAAATCTAATGTCATCATAATCATTTTTTACCAGTGCTCATATTGCAATTTTTTCTGTTATCATCACATGTTTTTACCAGAGCGGATATTGCAATTTTGTTATTATTGCTTTTCTCTGGCACTCCTTATTACTTTTCCTATATTGTATTCATTTCTAGGCTTGGTTGAGTTCAGGAGATTTTTGTGGCTCAGCATATGTGCTGATTTCTTAAGTTTATGAATTTTCCAATGGTGTTCTTAGTCAATGATGCCAAACTGAAACAATATCTATGAAATGGTCCGGATATCTTCATATGTTGTCAGCCATACCTGATTTTTCCACTTCCAACATTATAGAATTATATCCGAGGTGAATTAAAAGCTTTTACCTGCCTGTTATAAATTTTATAAAGGGTTCATTTTGTTGGACATTCATATGTTAAAATCGAAGGGAGAATATATATATATATATATATATATATATAAATTTTTTGTGTGTCAAGAATGTGTGTGTTGTGTGTGTGTGCAGGTTGTGTACTTTGTCTGTGTAATGATTATTTAAAAAAAAAATCTTGGAAAATTTTAGTTTGGAAAATACTTTTCTAGTTTCTATCTATCTATCTATCTATCTATCTATCTATCTATCTAAGGAAGAACGATATACCGATTATATATATATTAGAAAATGTTTGTGTTACGTGTTTCATCAGTTCGTACTTCATTGTAATGGCGTCGTTGAGAACATCCAATGCCCCCCTATATATATATATATATATATATATATATATATATATATATAGAGAGAGAGAGAGAGAGACAGAGAGAGAGAGAGATATAATAGAATTTTACATATAGTGCAGGTCTGAACGAACAGGATACACAAAGTTCTCGATGTGAACGCATTATGATTTTCGAAAGCAGTACGTCGTCAGGCAAAGAGCAGACCATAGTTTTAATCAATATTTGAGGCATTAAACGCAGGGTAGACGGGAGGGAACAACCAGGTGTCAAAAAGGGTATCAATATCTACGAAATGGGCCGGATTAGGCAGCCACGAGCAGCAAGATCGACGACTACAGCATTATCAGTCAGATCGGAAATCATGTTTTTAAATGCCAAACCAATCATAAACACGCGAATTGATCATTTTGTTGACACTCATATGTCAAGATCGAAGGAGAATCTGTATATATATATATATATATATATATATATATAAAGGATTTGATAGATAGATATGCATATGGTAAAGGCAAGATTATGAATTCATTTTGAACTTATATAGTAGACTGACCAGAATAGTTGCAGGGAGATATTACCAAATCGTCATGAGGCCGGGATTGAAACAAAATATGTTTTATTGAATAAATTTATTCGATTTGTCTTTTGGTGAATATATCTGTTGAAATGAGATGGCATTGTTATTTTCTATTTTAAACTGCAATTTATCTATGCACCAATATATATATATATATCTATATATATATAGATATATATATATGTGTGTGTGTGTGTGTAATTGTGATCGTTGATAATGACTTATGTAAGCCGAAAGTTCAGATCGGATTTAAACATGCTTGAATTTGATTTTCTTTCAATGATAATGTCATTATTTTTATCAGACAATATGAAAGGAACTTAGTTAAAATAAATAGACAAACTTGTCTATATAATTTAATGAAATATATATATATATATATATATATATGTGTGTGTGTGTGTGTGTGTGTGTGTGTGTGTGTGTTTTTGAACTTTATGTGTTGATATATATATAGGTAGCATGTTAGAATCAAAAGAAAAAGCAGAAAAACTCACATTGATACATATAATGCAATATAGACGATCATTATAAACCTATATGAACTGAACATCGTATTCAATGATTAGCATTCAGTTTCAGTTGTTTATGTCTATTCCCTCTGTTTACTGGCTTCCTTCCCCAACTTATCCCCTTTTTTCTGTCTTTTCTCTGTTTATCTGTCTATCCTTCTTTCTCTCTCTTTCTCTCTCTCTCTCTCTCTCTCTATATATATATATATATATATATATATATACATATATTGCATTCAAGAAAGAACACACACACACATATATATATATACATATATATTTCCAAATGTCTGTTTTTGTTGTTTAAATTTTATTGTCGACATTATTTTAAATATATATATATATATATATATAGAGAGATCCTTCTTAAGATAATCAGACAGATAGATAGAGAGATATGTGTGTGAATGTATGAAAATAATGTGTGTGTTATCATGGCTTATAACCGATAAGTGACATCCATTAAACGTGGCAAGTGGAATTAGCGTACTAATAGAGTGGGCACTAGTTTTCATAGTTTCATTGCCAGAATATTTTCAGTTATGTGCCATTCGTGATACACGCTTAGGCGATCATGTATTTATCCATACATGACTGACGAGGCAGATTTTTCCCGTAGTAGTTTTATTATCTAATATAATAATGTTAAATATAATATATTACATACATACATATGTGTGTGTGTGTGTGTGTGTGTGTGTGTGTGTGTGTGTGTTTTGTTCATACATCTAAACAGATTGAAGGTAGATTAAATCTATAATAAATGAAGCCTTTCTTTGATGAACCTTACATGAATTTTAGCGTACTACTAGAGTGGCAAATAGAATAGCTTTTTCCACACATCTCGCCTGTGGAACCGACTTCCAGATTAGTACTTCTATGTCAATTATGTTATTTTTTATTCTTGAAAGTATTGTTATATTCCTTCTAATTGAAATTTCTAGAGCACATTGTAAGGAAAGAGGACTGGGGGAAGGGACAATCACAGCTCAGACTGGGGACAAATGGAGGAGAGATAAATATCAAATAACTTATCAAATGAGCCTAAGCAAATCTGCAATGTCCTCCTTTGGAATCACGATACTCCAACCGCCATAAGGTAGTTCCCCTGTATCTTCACTAATTTTCCTAATCAGCTTGCATGAATTTTCTTTTCTTTCTTTATCTCGTGTTAATGTTGAAATAGATAAAAACGATCATCCGTAAGTTTATCATTTTAGTTTCATTCATTTTCTTTCAACATTAATTGACAACATTGTTATGTTATTTTTTTTTTTTTCAATTTTTCGGCATTTATCCTCAACCGAACCATTTCTCATTTTTCTATTATAAGAAGATCAATTTTAGATTTATTTAACTTGCCGTTGAGTACGTATTGTCTTTTTTTACTTGTTTTTATGCATACTTGCTATATACATGTTGTCATATCCATCTTCTGTCTTCCTCAACCCTGTTCTCTTTATTGTCCTTTGTCCTCACTCACATATTCTCATTTTCTCTATTATGAGACGATCCCTTTTTAGATTTATACATCCTGTCGTAGAGCACGTTTTTTTTTTTTTTTTCTTTTCTTTTTATGAATGCTTATGATATCCATGTTGCCATATCCATCTTCTGTCTTCCTCAACCCTGTTCTCTTATTGTCTATTTGTCCTCTCCTCACATATTCTCATTTTTTCTATTATGAGACGATCCTTTTTTAGATTTATACATCCTGCCGTAGAGCAGGTATTTTCTTCTTTTTCTTTTCTTCTTGAATGAATGCTTACCATATCCATGTTGCCATATCCATCTTCTGTTTTCTAAAACCCTGTTCTCTTATTGTCCTTTTCTATCATCCACATATTCTCATTTTTTCTATTCTGTTATTGAGACGATCCCTTTTTTGATTTATCCTCCTGCCGTAAGCAGGTATTTTCTTTTTTTTCTTTTCTTCTTTTCTGAATGCTTACCATATCCATGTTGCCATATCCATCTTCTGTCTTCCTCAATCCTTCTTCATATTGTCCTTTGTCCTCCTCACATATTCTCATTTTCTCTATTATGAGACGATCCTTTTTTAGATTTATACATCCTGCCGTATATTCTCATTTTCTTTTTTTTTTTCTTCTTTTTCTGAATGCTTACCATATCCATGTTGCCATATCCATCTTCTGTCTTCCTCAACCCTGTTCTCTTATTGTCCTTTGTCCTCACTCACATATTCTCATTTTCTCTGTTATGAGACGATCCTTTTTAGATTTATACATCCTGCCGTAGAGCACGTATTTTCTTCTTTTTTTCTTTTCTTCTTTTATGAATGCTTACCAAATCCATGTTGTCCCATATCCATCTTCTGTCTTCCTTAACCCTGTTCTTCTTATTGTCCTTTTTGTCCTCACTCACATATTCTCATTTTCTCTATTATGAGACGATCCCATTTTTAGATTTTATACATCCTGCCGTAGAGCACGTATTTTTTTTTTCTTCTTTTATGAATGCTTACCATATCCATGTTGCCATATCCATCTTCTGTCTTCCTCAACCCTGTTCTCTTATTGTCCTTTGTCCTCACTCACATATTCTCATTTTCTATTATGAAACGATCCATTTTAGATTTATACATCCTGCCGTAGAGCACGTATTTTCTTCTTTTCTTTTTCTTCTTTTTATGAATGCTTACCATATCCATGTTGCCATATCCATCTTCTGTCTTCCTCAACCCTGTTCTCTTATTGTCCTTTGTCCTCACTCACATATTCTCATTTTCTCTATTATGAGACGATCCTTTTTAGATTTATACATCCTGCCGTAGAGCACGTATTTTTCTTCTTTTTTTTTTTCTTCTTTTATGAATGCTTACCATATCCATGTTGCCATATCCATCTTCTGTCTTCCTCAACCCTGTTCTCTTATTGTCCTTTGTCCTCACTCACATATTCTCATTTTTTTTTCTTTTTATGAGACGATCCTTTTTAGAATTTATACATCCTGTCCCTAGAGCACGTCTTTTTTTCTTCTTTTTCTTTTCTTCTTTTTTGAATTTATTACCATATCCATATTTTGCCACATCCATCTTTTTCTGTGTTTTACCATATCCATTTCCTCAACCCTGTTCTTCTCTTTATTGTCCTTTGTTCTCACTCCATATTCTCATTTTCTCTATTATGAGACGATCCTTTTTTAGATTTATACATCCTGCCTCAACCAGCACGTATTTTCTTCTTTTTTTTTTCTTTTTTTACCATAAATTTTTGCTCATATCCATCCATGTCCATTTTCTTTCTTTTCTCAACCCTTTTCTCTCATGTGTATTTGTCCTCCCCACATATTCTCATTTTCTCTATTTTTGTCCTTTTAGATTATTACATCCTGCAGAGCACGTATTCTTCTTTTTTTTCTTCTTTTGAAGACATGTTTCTACATCCATTTCTCTTTCCCAACCATATTTCTCTTTATGTCCCTTTGTCCTCCTCCACATATTCTCATTTTCTCGTTAGCGAGCAATCCCTTTTTTGGGTACCCATCCCTACCGTTTTATTTTCTTTCTTTTTTCTTCTTTTATGAATACTTACCATATCCATCTTGCCATATCCATCTTCTGTCTTTCTCAACCCCTATTTCTCTTATTGTCCTTTGTCATCAATCACATATTTCTCATTTCTCTATTATGAGACGATCTTTTTTTAGATTTATACATCCTGCCGTAGAGCACATATTTTCTTCTTTTCTTTTCTTCTTTTTGAATATTTACCATATCCATGTTGCCATATCCATCTTCTGTCTTCCTCAACCCTGTTCTCTTATTGTCCTTTGTCCTCTCTCACATATTCTCATTTCTCTTTTATGAGACGATCCCTTTTTAGATTTATACATCCTGCCGTAAACGTATTTTCTTTTTTTCTTTCTTTCTTTTATGAATGCTTACCATATCCATGTTGCCCATCCATCCATATTCATTGTCTTCCTCAACCCTGTTTTCTTATTATTTCCCTTTGATTTATCATCCTGCTGTCTTTTATTCTCATTTTCTCTCTTTTATGAACTTACATATCCCTTTTTTATCCATTCTGTCTCCTCAACCCTGCTGTTATTGTTTTTGTCCTTTTATTTTCATTTTCTGTTTTTTCTTTTTTTTCTTTTACAGATTGTAGAGCACGTTTTATCCATGTTGCCATTTCATCTTTTCTGAATCCTCAATCTCAACCCTTCCATCTTCTTCTTTTCCTGTCCACTTATTGTCTCAGGTCTCAATCATATTCTCATTTTCTCTTTATGAGACGATCCTTTTTTAGATTTTACATCCTGCCTTTTAGAGCACGTATTTTTTTCTTTTCTTTTTTTCTTCTTTTTGAATTCTTACCATATCCATTTTTATATCCATCTTTTGTCTTCCTCAACCCTGTTCTCTTATTGTCCTTTGTCTTTCACTTCATTTCATTCATTTTTCTCTGTTATGAGACTTTTCCCTTTTTCTCATGTTTTCATGCATCCTACCGTAGAGCACGTATTTTTCTTCTTTTCTTTTCTTCTTTTATGAATGTACCATATCCATGTTGCCCTTATCCATCTTCTGTCTTCCTCAACCCTGTTCTCTTATTGTCCTTTGTCTTCAATCACATATTCTCATTTTCTCTGTTATGAGACGATCCTTTTTTAGATTTATACATCCTGCCGTAAGCACGTATTTTCTTCTTTTTTTTTCTTCTTTTATAATGTTTACCATATCCATGTTGCCATATCCATGTTCTGTCTTACTCAACCATGTTCTCTTATTGTCCTTTGTCCCCACTCCATCATATTCTCATTTTGAGACGATCCTTTTTTATATTTATACATCCTGGAGCACGTATTTTCTATTTTTCTTTTCTTTTAGATTGTACAATATCCATGTTGCCATATCCATCTTCCTTCCTCAACCCTGTTCTTTTTGTCCTTGTTTCACCACATATTCTCATTTTCTCTTTTATAGATCCTTTTGTTTATACATCCTGCCGTCAAGCACGTATTTTTACTTTTTTCTTTTCTTCTTTTTTACCATATGTTGCCATATCCATCTTCTGTCTTCCTCAACCCTGTTCTCTTATTCCCTTTGTCCTCACTCACATATTCTCATTTCTCTATTATGAGACGATCCCTTTTTAGATTTATACATCCTGCCAGAGCACATATTTCTTCTTTTATTTTCATCTTTATGAATGCTTACCATATCCATGTTGCCCATATCCATCTTCTGTCTTCCTCAACCCTGTTCTCTTATTGTCATTGTCCTCCTCATATTATTCTCATTTCTCTGTTATGGACGATCCTTTTAGATTTATACATCCTGCCGTAGAGCATATTTTCTTCTTTTTTTTTGATCTTCTTTTATCCATGCTTACCATATCCATCTTCTGTCTTGCCATGTTCCATCTTTCATTTTGTCTTCACTCAACCCCTCATTTCTCTTCCTTTTAGATTTATCATCCTGCCGTCCATATTTTCTTTTTCTATTTTTTTTATGAATCCTTTTTTTATATTTATACTTCCTGCCTTTCTAGAACCCTGTTATTTTCTTCTTTTCTTTTCTTTTCTTTTTATGAATACTTAGACCATATCCATCTTCTTTCTTTTTTCCATTAATTCTTCCTTTAATTTCTCTTATTGTCTTTGTCTTCTTTCATATTCTCATTTTCTCTATATTTCGCCTCCCTTTTAGATTTATACATCCTGCCTTAAAGCACGTATTTTCTTTTTTTCTTTCTTTCTTTTATGAATTCTTTACCATATCCATGTTGCCATATCCATCTTCTGTCTTTTGTATCTGTTCTCTTATTGTCCTTCTTCCTTTCACATATTCTTTTTTTCTCTATTATGAGACGATATTTTTTTTCTTTTCATTTTCCGTATTTTATATTTTCTTCTTTTTCTTTTCTTCTTTATTTATTTCTTTCATATCCATTTGCCATATCCATCTTCTCTCTTCCTCAACCCTTTCTCTTATTGTCCTTTGTCCTTATCACATATATGTTTTTTCTCTGTAGGGACGTTATCTCTTTTTTAGATTGTCCTTACATCCTGCCTTTGGTAGCACATATTTTATATTATTTTCTTTTCTTCTTTTTTTTGAATGCTTACCATATCCATTTCTGTCTTTCTATAAAATCCATATCCATATTTTTTTTCTATGAAAACCATGTTCTTCTTATTGTCTTTTGTTTCTTTCATATTTCATTTTTCTCTGTTATCCAGAATTCCTTTTTAAAATACACATTTTTGCCTGTAGGTTAAGTTTTATTTTCTTCTTTTCTTTTTCTTTTCTCATTTTTATGAATGCTTTACCATATCCATTTTTGCCATATCCATTTTTTGTCTTCCTTTAACCCTGTTCTCTTATTGTCCTTTTTGTCCTCCTTCATATTCTCATTTTCTCTATTATGAGACGATCCTTTTAGATTTATACATTTTGCCGTAGAGCACGTATTTTCTTTTTCTTTTTCTTCTTTATGAATGCTTACCTTATCCATGTTGCCATATCCATCTTCTGTCTTTCTTTTGTTCTCTTATTGTCCTTTGTCTCCTCACATATTCTCATTTTCTCTATTATTTATCCTTTTTATAGATTTTATACATCCTGCCGTAGAGCACGTATTTTCTTCTTTTCTTTCTTCTTTTATGAATGCTTTACCATATCCTTCATTGCCATATCCATCTTCTTCTGTCTTCCTCAACCCTGTTCTCTTATTCTTTCTTTGTCATCCTTCACATATTCTCATTTTCTCTATTTGAGACGATCCCTTTTCTTTTACATCCTGTCTTAGAGCACGTATTTTCTTCTTTTTCTTTTCTTGAATTATTTACTTACCATCATCCATTCATTGCCATATCCATTTTCTGTCTTTCTCAACCCTGTTCTCTTTTGTTCTTTGTTCCTCAGAACATATTTTCATTTTTCTCTTCTTTAATATATATAATTTATAAATTCATCCTGCAGTAGAGCACGTTCTTTTCTTCTTTTTCTTTCTTCTTCCTTTTTATCATCCTGGAAAATTAGTTATTCTTTTTGCTTCTTTGTTTATAATTTAAAACGTCCAAAACATGAACTTTAAGTTCTTTTCAAATAAAATCATTAAAAAAATTATGTGAAATTAAGTTATATAATACAATTTAATTATTAATTATTATACTTTAATAATAAATAGACCGATAATTTTCGAACTACAGAATGAAAAAAAAAAAGTATATCTTTAAACATTAGTAACGTATTCATTTAAAACTGCTATTTTTTTTAAATAAATTGGTTTATTGAATATATCTTTGTAAAAATTGTTTTAATCAATACTATATAATAATTATATATTTCTGTATTTATATCTTTCGTGCCAAGGTCTATGTAATTAGTGAAAAATTAATCAACACTATATAATAATTACCGTTGTGTAGTTTTTCGTTCATTTATATCTTTCGTGTCACACTCTGTGGGATTAGATAGGAATATTTAATAATGTATATAACTCCTTCAACAATATAATAGGGGATTTCTTTTAAATAAATGGGGATTAATCGGCGTGGCAGTTATACTGTCTTTAACTCTTTGTCTGTTGTATCATATATGGAACTACGTAAATGAAAAACAGATTAATGATTGGTGTATATCATATATGGTACAAAGTATGTCTTCAGTCCTATAATACTGATTCTATAATATATGAGTACATTAAAAGACAGGTTTAATCACAGACTGGTGTAAAACAGCTTTGTTTTTTTATAGTACGGGCACATTATATATCCGTATGAATTTCGTGTCAAGCCTTCAATTATTAGATAGTGCAAAATTAATAATACACGTATTTATAAAAATTTCTTTTAACCAAAATTATTTTTCAATTTTAATTCTAAATTGAACTTTTCCAGCAGTTTTTTATAGTATTATACAGTTTAGTATAGACACAAGCTAAATTTAATTTGTGAAAAATGTGTATCTTTAGACGTCCAATGGTATCTATGATTCATTGATAACTATTAGCTTTCTGCTCATTATCTTTTCATGTTAAAATAATGTATGCTTAATATAACAGTGACTCGAAATGGAAACGCCATTCGAAAGAGAAATAAGATTAGCAAGAGAACAGAGAGGATGACGACAAACCCTACTGAAGTATGTTGAAGCAAGATCATCACTTAGTAGACAAAAGGTATCTGAGTGCCTCTCAAGAAAAAGCTTGAACAAATAAGACTGCACGTTGTAGTAACGGATTAATTAAATGGTTCATTGGCCACTATTTTAGTTGTGAATTCTGGATCACCGTTTTATTGAATCTCGATATATTGTTTCAAAACTTTTATTTCATTGCATCTTAGTATTAAAATTCGCAAACAATTTTTGACGGTACGGATACACTAATGTAATTAATATACCTTAAAGAGATATATTCTCTCTCACTCATTCATGGACCCAGAATTCCATCGTGGAGTATTAGGGGCCACGGCTATCAACACGATAGGGGTTGCTTCTATGGTTTCCATAACAAGTAGCTTTTTTATGAGATGGAGTTGCTATTCCCTAAACAAATGCACTAGCTTTTTAAAACAAAGACTTACTTCATGACTTCAGTACATTATTAAATGAATGGGAATATGATCTATTCTATTATTTTTTTTAATAGTAAAATAATTTTAAATTAAATTTATGAGTAGTGTTTTTTATGCCTATGAAAGAAAGTCTCAAGTTGGAATAGAGGTATCAGAACTATTCTTTGATTTCTTGTCTTGAGAAAAGAAACTAAAGTGCGCATGTATATATAACGATCAAATTCGATACATATTTTAATTTACAACAATTACCAGTTTAAAATATGACATCACTTGTTATCCTTTATAATTTGTATTTCTCCTGTAAGTTGAAGTTATAACTTTTTAAAAAAGCCACCTAAATGGTGACCCCCAGAATCATATGGCTATAATTCTATCTATGTATTTTTATCTATTTTTTCATAATAACGTATTTATATAATACTCTGACGGAAGATAAAACCGAAACATCGTGAAGACAATGCAAATTTAGACCTGGGTACAGTATGTCTATATTAGAGGGTAGTAGATATATTGATAAAGCTTTCAATTTTTTTTTATCATCTTGTGTTATAGTAACACTCATTCCAGTACACCATCTGTGTCTGATCTTTCGTCTGTGATGTATGCTGTGTCGTATGTTTCAGTATGATGAAAAAAATCCAGTGCAATTAAGTTCCAGGCCATTGACCGTTCAATTAGAGCTGCTTTGAGAGGCGGCTGGTTTGTTATTTGTTGCACCTACTGAACATGACGCGTCAGAGGTGCTTCGATGTTGTTAACAGTGGTTAAATGAACATTCCTACATCAGTTTCTGGACAGTCATATAGTACAGTCTCATTTAGGCTATAAGACTGACTTGCACGGCCCTATTGGTGGCCTAAAAAGCAGCGCCTGAGTTATCGATTAACGATTTATAGTGTTAAGTGACCAGAGCAAGTTCTACTTTCATGCAATTGACGATCTTTTGCATATACGATAATGACCAAGAAGCTATATCTTCAAAAGTGTAATCGCCCGCGATACCCAGGCCCGATCTCTGGCATCAATGGTTTGACGTCCATAATCTACACACCTATTAATTTTTTAGCGTTTCTGGTGAGAACGTTGAACAGTAGCACATACATCCAGGGCATTGCTCAGCTGGCGTTACTGCAATAGAAACAGTCACTAAACCTGAATTCTTTGAATTGAACACGTATAGAACATGATGGAACCATGCCTAACTCATTTATTTAACCCACCTACAACTCTTACTGTATTGCGTCAACAGTTGCAAATGGTGTGGGATAATGTATCGTATTCACGATCTGTACCAGAGTACAGGCTAATGCTAACACCAAGAAAAATATAGAATTTATTAATATGGAGACTGAATACTGTTGAGACGACTTTATTTTTTAATTTTCTTTTAATTTATATATATTATATATATATATATATATATATATATATATATATATATATATATATATATATATATATATATATATATATATATATATATATATATATATATATATATATATATATATATATATATATATATATATATATATATATATATATATAAAATTGTATGAAATGGACAAAGAATGACTTATTTTTGAGACATTTTATAAACAAAAATAATAGTCGGACTTTTTGTCCATTTCATATTGTATGACGTCATTTGTTTACATTTGGATACGCATTGAGCAGATATGAATGAATGAGAGAAAATCATGGAGAATTGTGTTTAAAAACAGTAAAATCAACCTTCCTAACCGAACGATCCTCTGTGGCCCAATCGGTTATGGCACGTCAGGCTATATGACGGTTCCGTATAGGATACAGGTTCGATTCCTGTCGGAGGACGCATATGTTCTATGAAAATTTCTCGGACATTCAGGCCGGTAAATGTTGTTTAATACTGTTTATTATAAACAGAGCATTTACTTGAATATTTGTATCTATAAAAAGAACGTATAAACATAAGAAAAAACGTCTTAAAAATATATGTATGATACTATTGTGTAATCTTGTGTAAACATATATTCAAGGCGTTGTAATGTGATTTTCTGTTAGTGTATATTCCTTATCAGTAAGTTTGCACGTGTTTCAAAATCTTTCCACTAAAAAATATATGTATCTTCATTGCCCTCTGGGTCAAAAAATGAGCCTTTGGAAAACAAATTATGTTATTCTTTTTTTCTTTTAACATTTCGTGACTGTTGTAAAGGAAATTTTGATCTAACATAGGTTATTTACCATATATGCTAATTTCATAACTAAGTTATACGCCCTTTTGCTATCACTGGCTTGTAAAACAAAAGCCGCTATTAAAGAACATCACATTCATGCATCTGAATATCTTGTGGTTTCGTTCAATGTTAAATGCCATAAGAGTTTAAATAACATTAAAATATCGTCACATTACGTAACCTATCCTCTCTTTATTATCAATATAAAATCTGATTTTGTAGTTCTGTATATAATTTCTTTATAGCCGAAACAGTGTATTGAATCTTCTTCTTCTTCTTCTTCTTCTTCTTCTTCTTCTTCTTCTTCTTTGTACCGTGTCCCTTCAGGACGTTGGCGATCATGTCTCTGTACAGTTTTATGTCCTTTGTAGCTCTTGATAAATTTTGTCTTTTCGTCATCTCTCTGAAACTCTGTTCTGTCATGCATTTACAGGCGCTCGTTAGGTAGGTTATGCGTTTGCTTTCCTCTGTCCCTCTTGCCTTCAATATGTCCTGTAAGTGTCAGATTTTCCAAACCCTCTTTTCTCATTATGTGCCCCAGAAATTTCAACTGTCTTTCTGATGTTAAGTGTGTATCCTTTTGTTTTCATTTTCTCTAAAACTTCATCGTTGCTCACATGTTTGGTCAATACACACATACATATATATATATATATACGCACATGGTGCGATGGATAATTGTCGTCTAAATTACGCAAAAATGAAAATAACACTGACATCTCGTTTTAACAAATATATTGAAATACTAAAGAGTAAATTTATTCAATAAAATCGTCATTAGCTTCAACCACGGCGTCCATAAGACTTTGTGTCACTACAAATCTTTCTCTGAAAACAATTTTTCAGGAAAATAGGTTTCTCAAGTCCAGTAGCTGTTATCACTCTTTCCAATATTAATGGAGAGAATGAATTAAGTGATAATCTATTTTTTTCTATCATATTTTTCTCTTGAATGGTTTTCAAAGAGGTCAAAGTGTCGTCTGGCTATTATTATTATTATTATTATTATTATTATTATTATTATTATTTCCTTTGATTTCTGGCGTTTACACATTTCTTTCTGGGTCCCTCCCAGGGACCTAAGGTTAGAAATGGCATCATGACACTTTCCCCTGACAAAAAAAATTTACATAGATAAAGCTCTTCATAAAGTGTGGGCTGTACTTGTCAGAACAATTTTTTGTATCTCTTTGAGGCATGGACTTCCAGGAATCCCTTCAATTAGTCTACTGGAATCTTTTCCAACCAGTCCTAGGGCTCCAACTACAACAGGGATTGTTGATGTTCCCATGTGTCACATTTTTGAGATTTCGATTTCAAGGTCCTTGTATTTTTGACAGGTTTTGAATATCTTCAAAGATACATTGCAGTCTGCAGGGACTGCCATATCAATAAGGAGGCACTTTTTTTGTTTGTCGTCTTTAATAACAATGTCTGGGCGGTTGGCTTTGATTGTTCTGTCAGTGTGTATTGTGTAGTCCCATAGAATTGTAACAGGTCCTATCTCCGTAACCGGGTCTGGGTGGTGTTCATACCAGTTTCTTTCAGTTTCCTTCCGTAGAAGTTTCCAAATTTTCCACTCTGTCATGCCGGGTTTTATATTCAGTGGTGCCAATATCGTGCAACCTGAAACAAGATGATCAATCGTGGTCATAAAAATAATAGAAATTTGGTAATATTCAAAGGTATTTCAAAATACAAGGCTTAAATAGAAATTGTGAATTCATAGCATCACGATAGAATCACAAAAAATTAGCCATTTGGAATTTGCAACCTATAATTTAAATAGAATGTTCTCAAAAAGTTATCAAAATGGGTTTTTGAAAAATAAATTAACCGTTGGATAATTTGAAATTCATTTTCATTTTCTCAGTGCTGTCAACCCTTTGCTACCATTTGTTTTGAAAATATTTTTAAAAACCTTCGGATTATTATCAGGAATAATGAGTTAGCAATATAAGTCCAGCTGAATTAACCCACGCTGGCTATAGAAGTGAGAAGCTTTACCTTTCTGGCATCCATTCCTATAATTAACATCAGCTATGCAGGGTCCTTCACAGTGTATCCATTGCAGGGACATCTTTGTTATGCTTATGGTGAATCCTGTTTTCCCATCTTCCCTATTTCAGATTTATCTACCAGGCTCTTTATTGCTCAGACTTTGGTGATCATTTTCTCGAACAATAGGGTAATATTTTGACTAAAAGAATAAACCCTTCTAATTTACAAAATTTGAAAACTTTCATCACCGCTAAAGCATTGAATTTTCCATTCAGGCTGTATTCTTTTTAATCTAAAACAGTGTTTAACATTTTCTTTTCTTGAAATACAAAATTTGCATTTTTAATTAATAAATCGAAGATCCATAAATCATATATGTATTTCTCTGAATATGAAAACAATTTGAATGCTTTAAACATGAAGCTCATTGTCGTCTTTTCAAACAACACCAAAATCCAAAAGAAAGTAAATGATTGGTTGATCACATTTTTGTTATTTTTGGAATATTTAATTTAATAGTTTATTTTGAGGACCCTCAACTCTCCAGTGGGTAAAGTCAGAAATGTTGGATTAGGATCAGCAAAAGAACATTCAAGATTCAACATTCAAATATATTAAATAAAAACGAAAGAATATTATATCCAAAAAAGTCGTTTTTTAACATGCGTTTTTGGAAAAGAAAATCGTAGGACATGACAAATTGTAATAGACAAAGAGGAAAAAGCATTGTCAAGGACTTAAAAACACAGAAAATTTCATAGAAAAAGCGTATATATTGATTCCTCATAAAGTCAAAAATAAAATGGTAAAAGAAAAAATTTCCATTTAAAGAATTATTTTAAAGTAACAAAAATAACAATTCTACAGGTTCGATCTGAAATAAAAATTCAACATTCTTTTATATAAATTTAAACAAAACCATTTTGACTCCATGACACCATCAGAAAAAGCATAGTTGAATTTCTATTATTTATTTTAAACTTATCTGGTTTTTATATTAAAAGATTTTCGTTTTACATACTGAAAAATAATTGACTTGTTTGTAAAATGGACTATAACCTTGACTTAGACGTTTTGTGTAAATTTTTTCAAATAAAAATGTTTAGGATTGGCCAAATTTTACCTCAACCTAACCAGACCAAATTCAATTCCAAATTGCCTTATCGCGGAAGAAAATCATTCATGTCGGATGATTGGACATGCGATAATTCGAATGTTTATTATAAAAATTATGCGCATTTCAAATAAAATTGTTTGTTATTTGATACACTCATTTACCAAACAATCAATGCAAAGTTTCGTTTGAACAACTGCCGAGGCGGTGTTAATTACTTTATAGCTAGTATATTTTTAGTTTATTAAACCCCTAGTCGATAAACTAAACAAACATATATCCCAATGAAACGGTTAACATTTTATAAGAAAATAGCCAAATAAATATTCGTTTTAAATTTTCCCCAATTTCTTCTACAATATTACGCGACGCTGATCTAATTTGCATAGGTAATACAGCCAGCATAAACTAAATAATGGTGATTACTGAATCTGGGGGAGAACCAGAGATTCTAGTTCAAATATTTTGCAGTTTGCAACCCGGACAATGACCAGATTCACGCCGGACAGGGTGGTAGACAGGCCTGAACCTGTCTTTTTTGGCCGATGCAGGAAAAGGATTCCAACTAAAAGACACATAATTTTATCCCTAGGTCCATTGTACATAAATACTGCTGGAAAAAGAGAGATTCAAATGGAAAATAATCCGAATGCGACATAGTTCTTATGCTCCACGAAGGTTTTATTTCGGCTGAATATATTAAAATATATATGAAAATATTTGTTGTTTTCCTGTTTCAATCGTGTTATATTAGTACATTTGTGTTGCATTATTATTCCATGGAATATTCAATTTTTCAACAAAATTAAGTAGCGGTTTAAATAATAATATTCAGGTAACTAGCTATTTATTCGACCTAAAATTTATTTTAGGTCAATATCATATATCGGATATTTTTTGTTCAGATAAAAATGTCGCCTAAATTGTGAAATATTCTAAAATTTAAATCGTGGTAGCTTCCAAAAAAAATATGGCCATTTTGGGGAATGCTTAATATGTTTTAGTAAAAAATATGCTTGAAAACTCGACATGTTTGCATTTAAAATGGGATCCGGTTTAATTTAAGACCAGACACAAAGTATTAATTAAATAAATAGGAAAAAATTGAAAAAATGTTTGTTTAAAATAAAGCACAAGCCGTTCGAACATTTTTGTTTTAAACGAACAAAATCGATTTTGGGAGACAAGAAAGGATTTGGAAACTGGGAGCTCAGAAAACGTTTCAGAATTTTAAAAGAAAAAAGTGGATTGTGGTACGGTTTGGAAACTGAAATGATCTGGGCACTGAAAATTCCCAAACTAAAGTATCCCGATAAGGTAATCAAATTTTTCTGTTCTCGTCAGGTGGATTTTGGCTTATATCTACTAACAAAAATTTGTTTAAGCTTATTTTGTATAACGTAAGTCGTATTTGAATAACCATGAGTAGTCTTGAGATTTAAATGCAGAATTTATTTATTCAGAAATATAGAAATTCTTTCAATTTGGCTTCAAAAGATTAATGATTGTAGAACCTTTTTCTTTGGAGATAATATTCATTTGTATCTTCTTCTTCCGAGGCATTAGTGAGAATCGACCTGCATTACCTTTACCATGTGTTGCGCGTAAATTTCTATAAGAACCTATCGCTGTTTAGATATCTGGTCTCCATTAACGATTTCGACTATTAAGAATTAAACTATTCACATTAACAAACAATGGCAGCGCTTGTTATTTAATCTAGCGGCCTCCCGTCTATTACTGATGGGCTTCACATTTACTTAACACGGCCATTTCAGATGTGTTTTATTTAATTGTATTTTCATTTGCCTTTTACAAATACAGAACAGAGCCATCTGAGTAGCAATAAACGCTGTCAAATTGTTATCCGTTTGTTGGATTATTAAAATATTCGGTATTTAGTGATTGGAGAAGATGGTGTTACATATTAAAGTAGGCAAAATAAGTTGGGTTATTTCTGTTAAATTTGTTGATTCAAACCAGTTTTCTGAAGTCTTCAAACGTTTTCGGAATGATTAAAAATTAATAAAATGTTTCCCGTTTAAAATTACTTTGATCTTTCACATGAAACAGTCGAATATTTTACGATAATGTCTTTTTTTGAAGTTTAGTTTACGTTTAGAATCATATTTTAATTTTGCTGTTAGGCTGAAAAATTCAATCCAGTATTTGGTCTATATTTGTGATTTGGTAAATGTAAACTATTTACATTATTCGTAAAATTCCAATTTTCTATCTTTGCCGCCATGTTTATCGCTGTTTCGCCGCTGTTATGCCCCCCGGTCTTTTCAGGTGGTTGTAATGTGGGACTGAATCCTTTTTTTTTAACTCACTAGGCGACTGATCTAGTTCCAATTGCCATGTCTAATGGATGTCAATGATAACATCATAAATTGCAATATGAGCACAGGTAAAAATGATGGCTGAATGCATTAGAATAATGTAAATAGTGTAAATTCAATCCACTTGGAATTAATCTATTTGCATTTTTGATTCAGATTTACTTATCCGTCTTATCAATCAAACCTTGGCTTTTTGTAAATTTTGTAATGTAAGGGTAACGTTTCTTGTAATGATATACTTTTTCTGTCAAAGCAATCACTGTTTCTCTGTCAACATTTTATATTATTATTATTATTATTATTATATTATTATTAT
>CAHIKZ030004486.1:0-67500 GCA_903632075.3 Acanthosepion pharaonis
AAAGGATCCATACCTTTCCCAAGGATATTAGCACATAAGGGAATGTAATGGATTCGACTGGAATTCAAACATGACCTTCCGATTACTCAATCCGAGCCGCTATCCATTACGCCACCGTGCCTCCCACAAAAAGTACATTTAAAAATAATAAAAAAAACAGAAAGAGGGTTAAAGGGAGATAACCGTGAATTCGAAGTCAGAACATTATCATTGATAACTCTCTCCTCCAATTTGCAGACCCTAGTTGTTAATACTTATATTATGCAAAAATATCACAATGATAAAATCGACCAATAATTATTTATAAATATTTATTCATGCATGTAATTACAAGTAATCCATAATAACATTTAAGATTTTGAAATCATGATTATTTTTGGCATAGGAATTTTTTGAAGCTGTTTTTAAATCTTAGATTGTCTTTCTATCATCTATCGGCTCACTTGCTATCCTCTTCCGCCTCACCTGCTATCCTCTTCCGCCTCACCTGCTATCCTCTTCCGCCTCACCCGCTATCCTCTTCCACCTGACCTACTACACTCTTCCGCCACACCTGCTATCCTCTTCCACCTGACCTACTACACTCTTCCGCCACACCTGATTATCCTCTTCCGCCGCACCTGCTATCCTCTTCCGCCTCATCTGCTATCCTCTTCCGCCGCACCTGCTATCCTCTTCCCCCTCATCTGCTACACTCTTCCGCCTTATCTGCTACCCTCTTCCGCCTCACCTGCTATCCTCTTCAGCCTAACCTGCAATCCTCTTCCGCCTCACCCACTATCCTCTTCCACCTGCTATCCTCTTCCACCGAAACTACTACCCTCTTAGGCCTCATCTGCTACACTCTTCCGCCACACCTGCTATCCTCTTCCGCCGCACCTACAACCCTCTTCCGCCTCACCCGTTACCCTCTTCCGCCTCATCTGCTGTCCTCTTCCACCTCACCTGCTATCCTATTCCGCCTCATCTGCTACACTCTTCCGCCTCATCTGCTACCCTCTTCCGCTTCATCTGCTATCCTCTTCCACCTGACCTGCTGCCCTCTTCCGCCTCACCTGCTATCCTCTTCCGCCTCATCTGCTATCCTCTTCCGCCTCACCTGCTACCCTCTTCCGCCTCATCTGCTATCCTCTTCTGCCGCACATAAGAGGCGCGCCGTAACCTTTGGTAACCACTGCCTTAGTCTCTCGGTTAATTGTTTATAATATTCCCACTATATCTTGAAGAAGCAACACCAATATATAGTATTTTTTTTTAACGTGACATCTTATTGTTTGTATTCTTAACTCGGCTTTCAAAACCTTAGTATCACATTGAATTCGCAAAATGCCTGTCGTGTGACAGACACAACCTGTATTAAACAACGTTTGTTAACCCCTTAAGAAAACATTTTTTGTGTATAGTGCAATCGGTCACCGTAAGTGATTTTTAACCAATTCAAAAAGAGTTCCTCTGTATAGTGTACCTCCTACTTTTTGTGTAAAAAAAACTGATCGTAAAACCTCGACCTATACTCGAGTAATATACGGTAAAACATTTCAGCTAACACACTGAACTGGCAAAACCAACAGAATTTATTTTGATAAAATTCCATGAAACTTCTATTCCGGGTCCAGTAAAACTTTTCTCTACTGTAAATCTGGGAGAGAGCCCTTATCTCAAAATAATTGTTGATGAGCTAGTGTTACTACCCAGCTAACACAAGAACGTCGCTACAAAGCTTCGGCAACGTAACATATCGGATCGTCAGGGTAAAAGCGGTCAGTTTCACCCTGACGGTCCGTTTAGGTGAAACCTAGGTAGGTTTGCCTGGATCTTTGGGTTTATATTAAGTTTGCTCTACTTCGTGTATTGAGCACTTTACGTAGTTGCCTTTTACTCGTTTTGAAGGGTTTTTTTCTTTGGAATCTGAGCTTGAATTCTGGACGATTGTTTTCGCCTGAATCACATGTTCTTAGTTCTTTCTTTTTTATTCCTTATTTTTCCTTGGACATTAGTTTGTTCATTTACAAGCCAAACACCTAAGGTTTTTCCAGACTAGTATAACTATATATATATATACTAGCAGTAGAGCCCGGTGTTGCCCGGGGATGTAACAGTAAGAGATATATCAGGTATCGACCATCATAAAGACTGAAAAATAAAATTGACAAAGATTATTGTTTAAAGTTGAAGGACACGCATGTCTTAATTAGTTTTTTTTTTGTTTTGTTTTGTTTTTTTTGTTGTTTTTTTTTACGAATTGGTCAAACCCAAACAAAAACATTGTTTTCAATCGTTATGAGTCTACCGATTGAATAGAATTTTATTATAAACAATTGTCTTGTAAATGGAATTTTTAAAGCATTCTGAATGTAAAAATAAAGAAAAAGGTGTGCAAGACAATAAAGAAACTACCTGCCAAAAAAAGTGAAGTTTTGTTGAAATCAGTTGAAAAATGTAGGAAATCCGATCCCATATATAAACGAACACACACACACAAACAAACACCCTGGGTTTTATAATAAGTATAACTCGATATGAGTTGTCCCCCTTTCATTCTCGCGATGCCTCTTAATCGTGTTTTCAAATTGATTTCGTGCAAAAATTGTGCTTTTCCAATTTTTTTTGGCGTTGTCAGAACCACCGCAAGGTAATTTTACGTAGTCCTGTGAAGTTTTGTTGAAATCGGTTGAAAAATGTAGGAAATCCGATCCAATATATAAACGTACAGACACACACACACACACACACACACAAACACACACACACACACACACACACACACACACAACCTGGGTTTTATAATAAGTATGATATATATATATATATATATATATATATATATATATATATATATATATATATATAAATTAATTGATTTAAAATATGTTTTTTTTCGCTACACAGTTCAACCATGTTTCAAAAATAGAAGCTAAAAACCCCGAATTTAATTTTGCAATTAAATTAAAAGCATTAGTTCCATTTCATCTTCAAGCGAATTTTGGAGTAACTTTTAAAAATTACCGGTTTTAAAAAGACACAGCTAAAATCACGTTTCCATGGTTACAGAATATTCTACTTAAATTGAACAAGGGATGTCTAGATTTTCCTTATGTCAGTATCATTGTATCAGTTATTAGCTACAATTTGGTAAGGGGTAGGGATGTATTTTACAAGGAATCCTGACATCAGTTGAATGGATGTCGTCTGAATTTTTTAAAAAAAAAATTGTTAACGGTAAAAAAATTTCAACGTCATTTTTTAAATTTACAGATTTTCGGTTTTTTTTTTGTTTTTGTTTTTTTTTTCCTAATACTTTTTATTTAACTACGATTTGAAATATTCTCCTTTTTAATTTTTATTTTACTATATTCTTTTTAAGAACAGTTAAATGTATTAGAATCCAATTATATTATGTAGGATTATTTTAACATCAAGTTTAAGTATGTATATGAGGTTACATTTTTTTTTTTTTTAAATTTATGACTATGACGGCAAAAATGGTTACTTAATTTCACTGATTTAGTAAACTTTTATTTTATATATAAACCTAGTATTATAATGTTTGTCATGTAAGTACTAAGGACATGGGTCATTCATCCTCCCCTTCCTATGTTTATAAACTAGCCCTTAACGAAACCCTCTACCTCGAATACAGGGTTAAAGCAACTGTAATAAGTCCATGGAAAACCCGTGCTAGAGATGACCATTTCATGAATCGCAATTTCCTGTGAGAAGACGTCTGCTTCTCTGCTTCAAAGCGGCACAAATGTCAGTTCTATGACGGTTTCACATCGCCCGAGATTTGAGTTTTGTCTGAAGTCATTCACACCGGCTTGTAACCCAAAGCTAACAACAACTATGAAATCCAAGACACAGACATTTGTCTCAACTGCTGAATACTGGAATAAATTTATGTTTTCCGATAAATCTACTCGACAACATTTCATTATGATTCCAAGATACATTAGAAGACCTCCTGGTAAGAAATTTGATTTCCATAATTCCCCATGTATAATACGCATTTTTTTCTAAAAAATAATAAGCAAAATGGGTGCGTATTATGCACAGCTACAAAAAAATCTTTTAAAAATTACCGTTTCATATACACAAACATACGACAATTTGACACTAACATTGCGACCCCATAAGGATGTCAAATACAATCATATTTATCTAACAAAACTTACAAATGCAAAATAAAATAAGAATTATCATAAATCTAAATTAGAATAATATTATTCTATATTTAAAATCATTTTTGATAAAAATTGCTGTAACGAAATTGGAGAGGTACAATTTATAGGGTTTGATTATCAAACAAGGGGTGCGTATTATGCGTGAGTAGAAGCATTTCCCCACACTTTCAGCACAATTTTGGTGCTGAAAATAGATGAAGTCGTATTATACACGGAGAAATATGGTAAAAGTATGCAATTTAGACAATGAAGCACACATCTAACCCATTTGGGGAGCCATGTCCTGGCCTCTTGGAACAACGATGAATGGTACAAGATATGTGGAATTACCGTAGAAGAAATTGCAACTGCATATGTACATTTATCAATGCGCAGTATTTATGCATGATGGTGGCACGTGTCGTTCGGGACGTTTTAGACAGGATCAACGAAGACAACACTGGACTAGCTGGAGATGTGTCCAGATCTGAACCCAGTTGAAGATATACGAGAAATTGTCAAAGTATCGAATCACTGAGAGAGATTATTAATGATGTCCGGACAAAAGAAATATCAGTTGACTACTGTTCCCAACTTCATTCTCATCATGTCCTGCCCCCCAAAAGTCAGACATAATACTGACCACATGAACAGAGAATTTCGCCATGTAGACAGGTGTGAGGAAAATCGAGTCTCTCATAAATTATCCGTTAGTCTGTTGTTTTAACTTTAAGACAGTAAAATAACAACGTGGTTTTAAACTTAAAGTAGTGACTATAGTTGTTGCGAGACTACCACCATGGATACCAACTACCAGCTATCATTTTACAGATCCAAACTCTACTAACTATCGAAATTTTTTCAGTGATATACCAATTATTATATTGCCATTTTGAAATTTGAAAATGTCATATAGAAAAAAAATGAGTAACTACCTTTACCGAGGTTCGAGCGTAACTGTCTGGACTGAATGAAAATATATCTTTCGCCAGGTGTATAAATAGCGGTGTCAGGCTACTGATTAAAGTGATCATTGAGTGACAATTTGAGTGGAACTATCCAGTCGAATTAGTGTTAATTATTGTGCGTCGATGATTAGGGTTTTGATTTAGGATTTACCGGGCGTTAAGCCGAGCCGAGCCGCGCTACTAAAAAGGTATTCACTGAAATGGCTAAATACCTTTGGTTGACTTTACTTCTTTGATCTTGTTAAGTATTTATTTGTGGTTGTAATTAAATACTGTTTTATTTTAACATTGAAGTCTTGAGTTATACTTAATCATTAACGGCCACCGTACGTCACAAAAGTCTTCTGTTAAGAAAGTTGGTTCCTGTGTTGTGCTAGTGAATTTTTCTCTCCAGAATCTATCTTACAAATTTATAAGTCTACCATTCGTCCATACATTAAATATCGCTTTCACATATGTTCTGGCGCTGCTGCTATACGTTTAGAGATTCTTGATAAAATCCATAGAAGAATCTGAAATTTTATTGAACCTGACCTGGCATCTTGTCTTCAGTCACTTCCCCCACTCCACCATAAAGTTGCTTCCCTAGGCTATAGAATGATTATTGATTGACTATTCAGTGGAACTATCCAGTCGAATTAGTCTGAATTATTTTGCTTCGATGATTTGGGGCTTGATTTAGGATTTATCGGACGTTAAGCCAAGCCGGGCTACTAACAAGGTATTCACTGAAATAGTTAATTATCTTTGCTTGACTTTTACTTCTTTGTTCTTAAATATTTATTTGAAGTTGTAATTAAATACTGTTTTATTTTAACATTGAAGTCTTGAGTTATACTTAATCATTAACGGCCACTGTGCGTCACAGAAGAAAGAAAAATGGTGTTGTTTTGTAGCGGACAGGATTTGAACATTGATTGTCAAAAAGAAATCCACTTTTCCCCGAAACATGTGAAGTCTTCTAAAAAGAAGAAACTGGCAAAAATGATGGCAGAATGCAAAATATTAATTATAAAATGGAAACAGAAAGAAACAGAAAAAAATAAAAAGCGACAATTACAGCAAAGAAAAAAGAAATGCAGTCACTTGTTAAAAAGAAGAAATCAATAATGCTGATATTGAAAGAAAGAAAGAAAGAAAGAAAAAAGAAAGAAAGAAAGAAAAGATCTTTGTCGATCATGATCATGATGAAGACAACGGCGATGATGATTATTATTATTATTACCAATGCTGCTGCGGCAATAATGACGATGATGATAAATGCAGTTAGAGAAGATGATGATGATGATGATGATGATGATGAGAGCAGCGATGATGATGATGATGATGATTTTTATTATCATTACTGCCATGGCAATGATGGCGATGATGATAAATGAAGTTGGAGATGATGATGATGACGATGATGATGTGAGCAGCAATGATTATTATTATTACTGCAGTGACAATGATGACGATGATGATAAATACAGTAGAGGTGATGATGATGATGTCCAAAAGAGAGGGCGACAATAGGTAAGAAGACTTGCAAGGAGTTTATTGAAGGTGTGAAAGTGTGAGGAAAAAATGCAGATCGATGAAGGTAAAAACAAGAGGGAAACAGATATATATATATATATATATATATATATATATATATAGAGAGAGAGAGAGAGAGAGAGAGAGAGAGAGTGAGTGAGTGATTAATCGTCCGGTTACTAATGACTTAATAACTCATAGTCTTCTGACTGATGTCGGATGTAGTCAATAACAACGATATTAACCAGAAAAACAGGACACAAAAATAACTACAGACTTCACGAGAACCTCATCAAAGATACATTTGATAATAATAATAATAATAATAATAATAATAAGAAGAAGAAGAAGAAGAAGAAGAAGAAGAAGAAGAAGAAGAAGGAGGAGAAGAAGAAGAAAGAGGAAAAGGACGAGGAGAGGGACGAGGCCGAGGAGGAGAAAATTGACGAAAAGGAATTAGAAGAAGAAGAAGAAGAAGGAGAAGAAGGAGTAGGAGGAGGAGAAAATTTACGAAAAGAACTAATAGAAGAAGAAAATGCACTGACATCATAATCAGAGAAGAAACGGAATTAATATAAGAGGAGGAAGAAGAAAAAATAGAAGGAAGAAGAAGAAGAAGAAGAAGAAGAAGAAGAAGAAGAAGAAGAAGAAGAAAAAGAAGAAGAAGAAGAAGAAGAAGAAGAAGAAGAAGAAGAAGAAGAAAGGAATTGATGGAATAATAAGGAGGAGAAGGTAACAGGGAAGAATCGTACTGGCATCATTATAAGAGAAGTGGAACTAATAGAAGAAGAGAAAAGATGGAGAAGAATATGAGGAAGAAGAAAATGAGGAATAAAAGAATATATATATATTGATGATGATGATTAAAAGTTATTGACATTATCATCAAAAAATAAAAAGATAAGGAAAAATAGTAGAAAAAACTGATATAATAATCATAGTAGTAGTAGTAGTAGTGGTAGTAATAATAATAATAATAATAATAATAATAATAATAATAATAATAATCGATTCTCATCCTATTAATCATGCACCGAATAGTTCATTAAGAGAAAGGACACCTTATTTTCTCTATCATGGCTTTTTTACTCCGAGGGAAGAAAAATATTAAAAGAAAAAACTCCGACTGCATGTGTGTGTGTGTGTGTGTGTGTGTGTGTAAAGAGAAGGAAGTTATGACTAAAACAATAAATAAACGCTGATTCTGTTGCTGGTGGCAATGCACGCCAGACAATATTGCAATAATTTGGTCTGCATTGCTTGGCACATCAGTCGAGCGGCAAAAGAACAATTGCCTTCTTTAATTGTATCGTTCTTCAGTCAACTGAGGCGCGTTTAAGCCATGCCAGCGCATGCGCAGCAATTTACTTATCACACCGCTGCCGCCACGATCTGTATGTTTTATTTTATACTTTTTCACGTTCTTTTTCTTTCTTTTTTTTAAACCTGACGTTCATATTTTTTGTCGCAAGAAATAATCGCCGGTTATTTCCAATAAAATATAACATTTATTCAATGTGTGTGCGTTCAAAACGAATCTCGTTTGAGTTTTTCTTTAAGATCGTAGCACATCTCTGTTCAGTAATCAGAAATGCCTTTCAAGAGTTCATTTATTTCTTAAGAGTTTAAATACAAGACTTATTTTCCGCTCGTTACATGACATCGTCGACATTTTGACCTATCTTTTTTGTAAAATGAACAGAACAAAACCTTCAGTCATCTTATCCTATTTCTTTCTTTCTGCACACATCTCAAAATAAACTAAAATCAAGTGTTGAATGTACCATCTACGTTACAGTAAACACTGATATGTCCAGCATAATCCTTCTTAATTAAGTATGAATAATTTTAATGTTACAGAATGAGAAGGCTGGGTCAAGATGGAGGGCATTTGGAAAGAATACCTCGTTCGCGTGGAATTCTGATAGTGCCTTTGTTTAACGCTTGGGTATAAAACCAAAACGGCTCAAAGTCGTGAAGGGCCGCAAGAATTGCGAAGCGTCGATACGCTTTTCACACCCAGATTCCTTAGAGAGGCTAAAGCCGCGCGTGGCGGAATGCTAAGCCGAAAGTGAGCATGCGTTCGCCTAAAGTTCTTCTTCCTGCTACCTCTTAGAATCGATGCTACCACGTGTGCCCCCCCCTTGTATAATAAAACTAATAAGAAAAAGAAATCGCTTTTTGTTTATACGATTTGTGAATTGGTGTTCGGGTCTGAAGAACTGAAGCCAGTAGTGACACAGAAAAGACACCTGAACTTCCCTTGTCTGGAAGATTATAATACTTTTTTTCTTTTTTTTAAACAAAGTGTTAAGTTAGCAATAGAGAAATATGTCAGACGACTCACACTAATTTAATTAAATTCAAAGTGTTAAATACAGTGTAACCCGGATATAAGGGACCCGGATATAAGAGAAACTCGGATATAAGAGAAACCCGGATATAAGAGAGATTTTCTCTGGTCCCAAATTAGAGCCTGTGTTAATGTATACAAAATAGACCAAACCCGGATATAAGAGAAACCCGGATATAAGAGACTTCTTCTCCGGTCCCGACAACTCTCTTATATCCGGGTTACACTTTATATCAATAAGGTAAGCAATGAGTATTTTAAAACATAATAATTAAGACAAAATTACAATTGTTTATCACTTTTTTTTAACAAACGAGAAGCGATCCCTGTATTTTGCCTAACAAAATAAATGGGTGTTTTCCTAGTGACCCCTGAGCGATATTGGAAACTTCAGTGCAACTCAGACCTCAAGTGTAACTCATACATACAATCCATTATTACTGGGAAAATGGTCACTTCCACTTACCGCTCATTAAGTACCTGAATCTACCAGCTTGACCCCTCCACCTGAGCCCTCTATCTTTACAATGGTGTACTGCTGTCAAAAGATACCCAGTCTTCACTGGTCTGTCTAGACAGAGACCAAAGGTGACCTTGTGGAAGAGGAATAATTTTTCAGCAAGCATGAACCCTTGTGCCCGCAAAAAAGTGTTTCAAAAGAACTGTTTTCCCTTGACATCGCTATTATTTTAATTACGATCATTCCCTGGACAAAGGTTTATATACAAAAAGTGTTTCAAAAGAACTGGTTTCCATTGTCATCGCTATTATTTTAATTACGATCACTCCCTGGACAAGGTTTATATAAAAAGGTGTTTCAAAAGAACTGATTTCCATTGACATCGCTATTATTTTAATTACGATCACTCCCTGGACAAGGTTTATATACAAAAGGTGTTTCAAAAGAACTGATTTCCATTGACATCGCTATTATTTTAATTACGATCACTCCCTGGAGAAGGTTTATATACAAAAGTTGTTTCAAAAGAACTGATTTCCATTGACATCGCTATTATTTTAATTACGATCACTCCCTGGACAAGGTTTATATACAAAAGTTGTTTCAAAAGAACTGATTTCCATTGACATCGCTATTATTTCAATTACGATCACTCCCTGGACAAGGTTTATATACAAAAGGTGTTTCAAAAGAACTGATTTCCATTGACATCGCTATTATTTTAATTACGATCACTCCCTGGACAAGGTTTATATAAAAAGGTGTTTCAAAAGAACTGATTTCCATTGACATCGCTATTATTTTAATTACGATCACTCCCTGGACAAGGTTTATATACAAAAGGTGTTTCAAAAGAACTGTTTTCCATTGACATCGCTATTATTTTAATTACGATCACTCCCTGGACAATGTTTATATACAAAAGGTGTTTCAAAAGAACTGGTTTCCATTGACATCGCTATTATTTTAATTACGATCACTCCCTGGACAAGGTTTATATACAAAAAGTGTTTCAAAAGAACTGGTTTCCATTGACATCGCTATTATTTTAATTACGATCACTCCCTGGGCAAGGTTTATATACAAAAGGTGTTTCAAAAGAACTGTTTTCCATTGGCATCACTATTATTTTAATTATGACCACTCTCTGGACAAGGTTTAGATAAAAAGGTGTTTCAAAAGAACTGTTTTCCATTGACATCGCTATTATTTTAATTACGATGACTCCCTGGACAAGGTTTATATACAAAAGTTGTTTCAAAAGAACTGATTTCCATTGACATCGCTATTATTTTAATTACGATCACTCCCTGGACAAGGTTTATATACAAAAGGTGTTTCAAAAGAACTGGTTTCCATTGACATCGCTATTATTTTAATTACGATCACTCCCTGGACAAGGTTTATATACAAAAGGTGTTTCAAAAGAACTGATTTCCATTGACATCGCTATTATTTTAATTACGATCACTCCCTGGACAAGGTTTATATACAAAAGTTGTTTCAAAAGAACTGATTTCCATTGACATCGCTATTATTTTAATTACGATCACTCCCTGGACAAGGTTTATATAAAAAGGTGTTTCAAAAGAACTGATTTCCATTGACATCGCTATTTTTTTAATTACGATCACTCCCTGGACAAGGTTTATATAAAAAGGTGTTTCAAAAGAACTGATTTCCATTGACATCGCTATTATTTTAATTACGATCACCCCCTGGACAAGGTTCATATACAAAAGGTGTTTTAAAAGAACTGTTTTCCATTGACATCGCTATTATTTTAATTACGATCACTCCCTGGACAAGGTTTATATACAAAATGTGTTTCAAAAACCTGGTTTCCATTGGCATCGCTATTATTTTAATTACGATGACCCCCCCTGGGCAAGGGTTTATATACAAAGGTGTTTCAAAAGAACTGGTTTCCATTGGCATCGCTATTATTTTAATTACGATCACTCCTTGGACAAGGTTTATATACAAGAGTTGTTTCAAAAGAACTGATTTCCATTGACATCGCTATTACTTTAATTACGATCACTCCCTGGACAAGGTTTATATACAAAAGGTGTTTCAAAAGCACTGGTTTCCATTGACATCGCTATTATTTTAATTACGATCACTCCCTGGACAAGGTTTATATACAAAAGGTGTTTCAAAAGAACTGTTTTCTATTGACATCGCTATTATTTTAATTACGATCACTCCCTGGACAAGGTTTATATACAAAATGTGTTTCAAAAACCTGGTTTCCATTGGCATCGCTATTATTTTAATTACGATGACACCCTGGGCAAGGTTTATATACAAAAGGTGTTTCAAAAGAACTGGTTTCCATTGGCATCGCTATTATTTTAATTACGATCACTCCTTGGACAAGGTTTATATACAAGAGTTGTTTCAAAAGAACTGATTTCCATTGACATCGCTATTACTTTAATTACGATCACTCCCTGGACAAGGTTTATATACAAAAGGTGTTTCAAAAGCACTGGTTTCCATTGACATCGCTATTATTTTAATTACGATCACTCCCTGGACAAGGTTTATATACAAAAGGTGTTTCAAAAGAACTGGTTTCCATTGACATCGCTATTATTTTAATTATCGACCAGTATTTAAGCTCGCTCCTGTAGAGTACACTTAGTTTGGATTTTATCACAATAGCTAGAGAGGAGTTGATGTGATAGGCATATTCCTTAATATATGTTTTATTTAATTATCTATTATGTTTCTCGAACTCTATAAATGTTGAATGTATAACTAATTCTATTTTCCCATCTTTACACTATATTAATTTTATCTTATAATTTGTCCCCTGTTCTGTCACCTTTCGGGCAGCATTTAATCTAGTGAATAAACATAGGATTTTCTGGACATAAAACAATTTATTCTCAGATTATTTACATCTCATATTACTTCTTGTTTTTTTTTTGCAATTTTTGTTTTAATCATCACCTTAAAATCTAAGGCCTGACACTCCTGCAATTATAGGTTCACCAACTCAATTAGTTTTGCTCCGTTCCTACTTTCCCAGGCCATATTCTTTCATCCACTTGCTTAATCCCTCTAGGTATGTCATGCGTTGCTTTTCCTAGTCCATCTTTCCCTCTATTCGGCCTGTGAGTATCAGATTCTCCAAGCCCTCCTTTCTCATTACGTATCCCAGAAAATATATATATATATATATATATATATATATATATATATTAAGGAAGAGATTATAGTAGTTCGAAGAGAGAAAAGTGTGTATATTAAAAAAGAGAAAATGCAAACGTTTTTGTTTGTAATGTGGATTGTTTTAAAATATATTTTGCCTTATTTTCCATAATTTTGCTACACGCGTTTCCTGTCTCGCGACCTTCATCAGCCAAAGAGTGGATATTTCCACATATTATTAAAAGGAATTAATTTTTCTTATGTTTTCGATGTTAAATAAATATTCTCGACATTAGAAATTTCTTTTTTTGTGTGTTAGTGACTAATATATATATATATATATATATATATATATATATATATATATATATATAATGGACTCTCCGTCGGTTTCGACCTATGAGGATCTGCCAGCTTATTGATTCAGTTATGAAAGTTTATGCGTTAATCTTAAGTGGCATAAGACCCGCTAGTGATTTACAAAGTAGGCCACATATGGAGCTAGAGTGAGGATTGTGGGATGAGATCACTGTTGACCTTTTAGATCTTGCTCTCGCTTCTTGAAGATGATTCAGACAAGCAGATTGAAAATTGCTGAGTCCACTAAAACACGTTGATCTCCATTCTACCCGCTCCATAGCTAAGCGTTCAAGGGTGTTATGTGGTATATTAACTGCTGACAAGTTGCTTTTCAGCTTGTCTTTGTATCTTAGCCATGGGCGTCCTACATTCCTGTTTTATATATATATATATATATATATATATATATATATATATATATATATATATGAGAGAGAGTATTGCATTAAAAATTTTGTGGAAGATAATTATTTAACGAATAGCTTAAGGAAGAAGAGATATTTGAAAAACTGATTTCAGACTTTGGCCGATTACGGATAATGTGCCAAACGATGGAAAATTTAGTAAATAAACTTTTTAAAGGCAAAATCACTTTAAAATGATTTTTTTTATTACTTAAGTCACTCAGATTTTGATGTTGTGCAAATATACTACTTGCAGCTCAACCCTATCTTTTTTTAACTTCTAAAGAGTTGAAATTCGTCAATGCGACCTTGTGGGTGATGAATTATTTTCCGCCTAGCAACCCCTTTCCAGCAGACGCAACATTGCAGGACTTTCGCTACACTGTCGCTATTTACGCTGAAGTTGTTCTGAGTACCTATATTCCTTTGTTCTACCAATTCAGTTGTCCTGGGTATGACGATAGACTACATCCGGCAGCAAGGCCTTTGATCGGGAAATTGCAGGTTTGGGGGAGTTTGGAAGGACCTCTTAATTACTGTTGTTCCTAGAACCACCCTAACCTGGGAGGGTAACAACTTTTAGGGACCCAGCTACCGGCAAATAGGGAACCCCTAAACAAAACAGTATACATATATAAAAATACATTTTTGTAGTAAAAATATCAGTAATGAATTTTTATATATAAAAGATCGACCAACAATACTTATAGTCAAATATATATTTATAGTAGAATTGCCAACAATATATTTTATAACAAAATGACCGACCGTATATTTTATCTGTAGTTGAAGGCATACAATTGCATTGAAAACATATTTAGCTGAAGCCATAAAATTGTGTTCAAAATACTTAGATTTTGGTATTAAATAACACATAGAGGTGTTGATAGGCCGCCAAGAAAAATCAAACCCCCAACATGAAAGAACTCTTTCATGACATTAATCCATATAATATCCTACAATTTCTTAAAGAAATCAAACTGTATTCCAAAATATAACTTCAATGAAACTACAACATAAAACACATATCACTGCCTGTAGAAACTGTTCACACAGACATGTATATGCACAAAAGCTGAGTATTATCTACCATGTACTCAATTGTGAAAGTAGAATAACAAAACTACAACACACATATCACTGCTCAGGTGTTTGGAAGTTTTGAGATGTGTCAATCCACCTTATAATTGCTGTTGGTCCCAGGTTCACCCTAACCCAGGTTGGTAGTACCTTTTAGGGTCCCAGCTATAGGCAAATAATGACCCCCCCCCCAAAAAAAAACAAAGATCGCAATACATTTTTGTAGGGAAATTACTAACAATACATTTCATAGTATAATTGAAGACTATTGTCAAAATGAAAAAAAATTAAAAGCAATTTGCTATGATTAATTTTTAAATACTACCAATCAACCAACACGAAAGAACTCTTTCGTAACATTAATCCATATAATATCCTAATCCATTAATCCATATAATATCCTAATCCATTAATCCATATAATATCCTACAATTTCTTAAAGAAATCAAATGGTATTCCAAAATATAACTTCAACAAAACTACAACAAAAACATACATATCACTCCCTCTAGTAATTATGTCACAAAAGCAGAGTATCATCTACCATGCATTCAATTGTTACAGCAGAATAGCGTAAAATTTTTATTACTTGAAATCCCCCAAGAAAAATAAATTTCGGCTTTAAATGACCCATCAGCAGTTGATATGCCGTTAAACAAACAAATCAATGAATCTGCCAGTTTAAACATCTAAGATCCGACATGCCGCGTAAACAGATGAGAAGGATTGATTGATTTTTTACGGTTTATCAATTCTTTCCGTGTTATTTAAAGCCAAAATGTATTTGTATTGTAAAAATAATTCTTTTATTTTGCGAGTGAATATTGCATTAACAATTTTGTTTTTGCGAATAGCAATGGATATTCCAAATACAAGAATTACTATTTAACCCATAGCTGGAGGAGAAGAGATGGATCTATACCTTTCCCAAAGTTATTTACACGTAAATATATGTCCCAAACTAGGCTCCCCTAGTTCTAATTTGGAGTTGTTTTCCATTACATCACTCGTATGTTATTTGTAATAAGGAAGTTTAATTCGGACAGCTTATTTCCAACAGCCGCTGCAACAGATTCCCGAGGGGATGCTTCCTCAACCACTCTAATAGTAACCTATTGTTGTGGCCTGTTAGGGGCCAGAAAGAAAGACACGGAAAGAAGGAGGTAGGTCGAACAAGTGTATTGAAATAACAGAACATATATACAAAATAAGAGGGTTATTAGTCGGCAGATAGAAGTGTCCGTCCGGACTGTCAGGTTACACTGTGTCCCGACTGCCGATATTTAACAGCACAAGGCTGAGTTTAACGTGGGTTTCTCCGAGCCCGTAGGCTCGGCCAAAAATATTCCCTTATAACCCGCATAAGCGTGTTCGGGATCTATCTAACTCCCCGGAAGAAACTTTGCCCAAGGACAAAGCTTCGTCCGGGTTCCTCTCTGCCAAAGCAGAGAGTTCGACAGAAGTCGTACACCGAGACTGCAACCCGACTGCCCTGCTTAGGAAGTCTCGCAGGTTAGTATTTATGAAAGAGGAAGAGTTCATTCTAATCTAGATAGGCCACTATAAAACCTATCCAAGTTTTGTCAACCGTTATTTATAAAATAATTCCTCATAATCTACGTTGCTTACGTTCATGAAAAAAATATTCAAAAACCCTTTATCTTGAGTGGCTCTTACATGGTTTATTTGGCAAAGAACAGCTTAAAAAATGGCCTTAGGACATGAAGTTGAGTTAGATTTTGAGTACATTTAAAATCATAATTGGAAACCATTGTCTTTAACTTGTTTTGAACATCGACCGCTGATGCTCGAAGCAAATTGGTTATTATTTATCTGAAAAGAAGGCGAACGTATTATTAATCGATCGATTGATTGATTGATTGATTGGCTTTTAGAGTAAAAATGTAAAAAAAAACAATGAAATACACAACAGAGCAATAGTTTAAAGACAGAGAGAAGGGTGGGCTGCCTATTCAGCTCGTCAGATAGATTTATATAGAAATCGTCAAAGTCGTTTGCTTAATTATGACAAACACAAACACACGCACACAAACACACACTCTCTCTCTCTCTCTCTCTCTCTCTTTCCCTCTCATTCTTTCTCTTTCTCTCTGTCTCTCTCTCTCTCTCACTCTCTTTCTCTCTCTACCTCCCCCCAGATAGACAGACAACAAAAAAGGGCGGTGTCCGAGAATCATAATTTCATTGACTGATCATTAAGTAACAAATAAATTCACACCTGTATTAATTGCAAATAAAAGAATTTCAAAGGTAATTAAACAATTAAATTAATTAGAATCGAATAATTAATCGTATGACTAGCGTTATAATAACCACATATATATATACAGATGCGTTTGTAAGTGTGTGTACGTATATATATATATATATATATATATATTTTGAACAATAAAGAAATTAAAATCTTTAGACACATTGGGTTGTAGATTAATATTCTTTCGTTTTTTTTTTATTATTATTATTCCATTTAGATTCCTCGACTAATTTCGACCCAAATGGCCATCACCAGGAGGAGAAATATTTCTGCTTGCTGTTAGCACTAAACTACAGAAATGAGTCTTTTGTTGGAGAAAATGAACTTTTGTCTGTAGTTTTCATTTGTTTTTTTTTTTTTTATCTTTTTAACATGAATCTTTTTTAACATTCCTTGTGTTGGTCAAACAGTCTCTTTTAAGTTGTTATTTGAGATAAGAGCTGGACAGATACATGTTGCTCTGAATTCTCTGGTCAGTTTGACACTTTTATTGGACCTTGTGAGGGGATGTGTCTCTGTTTAGTGTTTGTGTGTGTGTCATTTGGTTCTTAGGGAGTGAGTGAGTATGATATGTGTAACCGTGTGTATTGCTGTGAGTGTGTGTTATCATTTGGCTCATTAGGGAGGGAGGGAGTATGATGTGTGTAAGTGTGTATATTCGTGTGGGTGTGTGTATAAGTATGAGGCCTCAACACCTCCGTAACCATGTCTGTCTTGTGTGGGTGAGAAATGTGGGTAGGTTTTGATTTGTTGAGTTATATATTAATACTATCTATATTGTTAAATTTATGGTTTAGCCCGGCTGGAAAGCGAGTTTTTAAACGTTGTATCCACTTATATTCATGGGACTCTAAAATCTTTCTAATGTTATCTGTCCACCATATATATATATATATATATATATGGTGGACTCTCGTATCGTGAACAATAAATGAATGGATGGTGTCTTTCGTTTTACACTTATGCATGTCAGCAGGGGCTATTGTGGAAAGGTAAGGGAAAGACATATTACATTTGTACTTTCCTCAGTATGATACTAGCCCAGCCTTGCTGCGGGTGACAAAGCCACACTGACAGAGGAAATTTGTTACAGCAGGATTTTGATGCTTCAGTCTAATGTCTTCAAAACTCTTTAACTTAACGAAACATGTCTTTCGCCACACTTTTGGGTTCGATGCTTGAACTTCCCAGGTTCTCAGATCAAAGTTGAGACGTTTCAAGTGGTTTTTCAATTTGTCTTTGCAGCGTAAGAGTGGGTGTCCAACTGAACGCTTGGAGTTTGGTAGTTGTCCACACGGCACCTTTTTGGAAGCCTATGCTCATCCATTCTCACAGCACAATTATATATATATATATATATTAAGAAATGGACAAAGTCCGACAATTTATTTATTAAAGACATTTTTATGTTTAACGTTCTTTTTATAGATACAAGTATATAAACAAGGCACGTCAGCGTAAATGACGGTTCCGTATAGGATGCAGGTTCGAATCCTGTCAAAGGATGAATATTTTCTATGAAAATTTCTCGGACATTCAGGCCGGTAAATGTTATTTAATACAGTTTATTATAAACAGAGCATTTACTTAAATACTTGTATCTATAAAAAGAACGTTAAACATAAAAATGTCTTTATTAAATATATATATATATTTGAAAATATTTTTGTAGGTACAAAATTTAATAGAAATAAAAGTGTGAAGCTTAATATTACTAGACATATTAAAAGCGAAGCAACCGGTTTCGCTCTCGCTCTTCAAGGCCTCCACGGGAGATTTAACTTAAATTAAAACACTAAGAAAAGGATAACCCTCGTAGCACCCATATTAGTTATAATTGGTGTTATTATGGGAGGGGGGGGAATCGTCGTCATAATGTCATCGTGCTAACGCAAACATAGATGTATATCAGTACACCAATAATAATAACACCAATACACACAATCTATATAAACCCAAATTTTTAAAAAATTAATCAGTTTGTCTGACGATCGCAAAAGCGTGAAACCCAGGGTTACAAACTCACATCTATCCAACCAAATATGTTAGCTCTATATCTGATATTGAGCGCTTTCTAATAAGTACCGCGCATATAATATATAAATAATTATATATATATATATATATATATATATATATATATATAATTTCTTCTTCCATCATCATTACATATATATATATATATATATATATATATATATTGCTTCTTCACATCAGCATTATATATATATATATATATATATATATATATATATATATATATACATATAACCCGGATATAAGAGAGTTGTCGGGACCGGAGAAGAAGTCTCTTATATCCGGGTTTCTCTTATATCCGGGTCTAATTTATATACATTAACACAGGCTCTAATTTGGGACCATAGAAAATCTCTCTTATATCCGGGTTTTTCTTATATCCGGGTTACACCGTATATATATATATATATATATATATATATATATATATGGTGTATCAAAAAAAAAATAAAACTTGGGGAACGGGTTCCTGAGACAAAACCAAGAACAAAAGTCCATATAGACATATAGCTGCAAATCCTTTCTCTTTTGTGTTAGAAAGTTCAAAGAATCATAAGATGCCGCTGTGATGCCATGTAGACTAAGTTACATTTGTCATTCGTGTACATTTATGGTTAGTCTGTCTTCAACGTTTAACCTGTGTAGTAGTGAGTTAACTGAGAAATGTTCCGTTTAGCAATGACAGAATAAGCAAGCAGGTATGATCGTTACATACGTCCGCGCGAATTCAGGCTGTATCCGATTCTGTCGGCACTCGAGTCATCCAACCTTTGCTGCTGTTTAATGTTGCGTCGCTGACACGGGATCCGTGGCACCAAAATTTGTAAAGGTATTTTTGGTTTGTATCTTGTATTGCACGTTTAACAGCGCCTACTGTAAACTTTAAACTTAATAACTCAAAAAAGAAGGATTTGTAGACATATGTTTATATTGACTTTTGTCCTTGTTTTGGTGTGAGGAACCTGCCCCCAAAGTTTGTAAAAAATTTTTGATACACCCTGTGTATTGCTTCTTACCATTCTCATTACTTCTCTTCGATCTTCTGCTAATGATGTCCTTCCAGTCTGTGGGTACAGAGGATCTGAGCCCTAAAGACATGGCCAAATTATTGCAGCTTTCGCTTCCTTTCGTTCACGACCACCTACCTCTTTGGTTCCATGTCCGACTCATTTGTTTAATGGAGCGTCCAGCGGAAGCACAGTGTTCGCCTGTAGCATGTTGTCGCAAAGCTACCGATACTGATAAACTGTTTGTCAATATCGATAGTTTTCAGTGTCCAGGTTGTGTTTCTTCCCATGTAACATCTTTCCATGTAACATCTTTGCTTCAAGTCATCCTTTGAATAATTCAACCAACGCTTTTATCCACTGGCTCACTTGTGAGTTCAATGCCTAAGCACAGCAAAGGGAACCAAAAGCTACAAAGTTGAAATACTAAAGAGAATTAACTGATACTGATTTACTGATACCCCCAAAAAAAAAGCTGTATGGCACGTGGAATTAGAACAATCTATCCTCGTGGGCTAAATAAAGGCTTCGGTTCTAAATTGCAAACTATATCACCTGAAGAAGTTCAGGGGTTACAACGGTCGAAACGTCGTGAATATGGCAATGTGTCCCCTTATATACGGCTGTGAAAGCTGGATAATTTCTTTACACGTGAATAAAAAGATGAAACATTTGAGGCAATTTTGATGGGGTTTGTCTCAGTGGATATTAAGAATGACCAGAGTAATAGACGAATGGGTGAGTTCCAAAGAAAATAGGAACTAAAAAGTAACTGGTTAACATTCAGAAGGAGACAGTTATATTCCTGGGAAACATAATGAGGAAAGAAGGTTTCGAAAATTTAACACTATCAGGGCGCATCGAAAAGGAAGACAAGTAAAAGAAAATGTGAATAACGCGGTTGACAAACTTGTGCAAATGGACGGAGGCAAACACTTTCAGTTGAGTTTTCATGTTTATGTTTCGTATGTGACAAAATCCTGCATGAGATTTTCAAAGGAATCCACACGAAGGGCACACTGTAGAGTTGACCGTCGTATCGGTAAATGTATCAGCCCGAGATTTAGGGTTAATTCTTAATTCTCTTAGATGGTTGAGACTATCCTTTACAAAGTTAGTTATACCTCGGTAGCAGGTATTTCTCCAATTTGCTAGGTTTTCAACAGCAAATTCAAACCCCTCTATAGGGATGTTTGCAATAATGAAATTGTATTTAAGTTTATCCTCGAAACGTAACCAAGGACAGCCTACGTTACGCTTACCATGAAATAATTTCCGGCATCGGATCATGACTCATTCTGATGACATGACCAGCCCATCTGGACCGTGATTGCATTAGAAAGGATTCGATACCACTGATGCCACATTTGATCAAAAGATCAGGGTTAGAGATTTTGTCCTGCCATGTATAACCGCATATTGAACAAAGATAGCTTTTATGCAAAGCATCAAGTTGATTGATGTGCGTCCCGTATGGCGTCCATGATTCTGACCCATAAAGATGTGGGGTGACAATGACTGCTCGATAGACACAGATTTTCGTTTTCAGTGAAATCCTGCCAACATCCCACAGGCGATGTTTATACTTCCAAAATATATATCGTTCCTATTAGTCTTATTCCGATAGTGATCCTTAATACATTCTATGTTAAAAGACTCCTCAATATAACGTTTTCGCAATTTTTAAAAATCCTTCTCTTAAGGAATATCTATATTATTTCATTGATACCGCTCAGAGGAAGCGCGTGTTCGTGTGTGAATGTTTGCATCCCTGTCTGTATACGTGTGTGCGTGTGTGACGTGTGCGTGTGCAAGGTGCGTGCGTGGATGATGTGTGTCAATCAATGTGTGCGTCTCCAAGACAAAGCGTCTTTGTCTTTCGATTATCATTGTTGTAATCGGAATCATTCTTGTCGTCTTCTTGTCTAAATTGAAGGATTGTCTGAAAATGAATTACTTCTCAATTTCCGACGAAAATTTTCCCATCGATAATTTAAAAAGAGTTATTTCAATTCATGCAATTATCTTTTTAGCGAATTTTGTTTTCGTTCCATTCTGACATGTGAAGGGTGGCATGTATTCAGTGTCGTGTGTGTGTGTGTGTGTGTGTGTGTGTGTGTGTGTGTGTGTGTGTGTGTGTGTGTGTGTGTGTGATCCACAGAGATCGTATGCGTGATTTCGTTCTTTGGTTAGTGGTGAAAGAAAAAGAGAAAGAAAGAACGAGAAAGAGAAAGAGAGAGAAAAACAGAAAGAGAATAAAAGAGTGAATTCACAATCTCTCCCTGTCGGGAAGAAGAAAGCAACGACCTGTCACTGATTGTATCCCTTGCGTGAATGTCAACAAGTCGAAAGGAAAAAAATGAAAATTAGAAATTGTTCATTTTCAATTTTAAGTGCAACCAACTAAATAAATAAATATAATAATAAATAAATAAATAAATAAATAAATAAATAAAAATGATAATAAATAAATAAATAAATAAATAAGTAGCACAAAATCGAAACCACTGAGAGATGGTATGAGCACCAACTAGACACAGTTACTCAAAATAACGATGTAACTATCCTCTGGGACATGCCAATTCAAAGTGACAGGGAAATAAATGCCAACAGAGCTGATAATATAATAAAAGACAAGAAATTCAGGAAATGCATTCTTATTGACATAGCAGTAGCATCTGAGAGAAACACCTCCATAAAAATTATCGAGAAATTGACCAAATACAAGGACCTGGAGATCAATATTAAAAGGATGTGCGGAATGAAGACAGACTAAACCAATAGTAATCGGAGCTTTGGACCTCGTGATAAAAGGAATGAATAATTTTACTAACAGTGTCCCAACATACAAGTTACTCAGAAAATCGCCCTACCAGGAACACCCTTGCAAACTGCAATGTATCTTTGAAGATCTTTAAAAAGCTATCAAAATACAAGGACCTTGAAAACAAAATCTCAAAATGGGAGACCTCGGGTTGTCTGGAAAAGATTCCAGTAGACTCACTGAATGGGTTCCTGGTAACTCATGCCTTAAAGAAATACAAAACATTGTTCTCATGAGTACAGCCCACACCTTACGAAGGGCTTTATATATGTAAAATATGTTTGTTTTTTGTTAGTGAAAAATGTCCAGTATTTACATTAGTCGGACTATTGTCTTCATCTTTGTCGCCATATTTGTCACAAAGTTTCGGCCGTTGTACGCTCTGGCCTTCGTCAGGTGGTTGGAATTTCGAACTGAACCCTTTATTTCGATCACTGGGATAGACTGTTCTAGTTCCACGTGCCATGTTTGATGGATGTCAGTTATCAGTTATCTCCTGCTAATTTTCCTCTGAAAGTTCTCCACTGCCTTAACCGGGATATTGTACCCACCTTCTTTGGGTCTGACACTGGATCTAACCAACGCCTTTATCCACTGTGCCATGTGTCCTTGAGGACACATGGCACGGTGGATAAAGGCGTTGGCACGTGGAACTAGAACAGTCTTAAGATCTGTTCGGAATATTTTATTATGAACAACGATACGAAAAACGTTCTATAGCCAAAATAAAATATTCCGAACAGATCTTAAGAAATTTTACAGGGAAATTGGAAAAACACCTATACATGTCGAAAGGCCGCCATCGATTGATAATGTACAGACATTTTGGGAAAATATCTGGAGCAGCTCAAAGGAGTATAACCCAAATGCAGAGTGGATACGGCGTGAAGAAGAACGAATGCTGTATACACCTCTGCAAGAATGGGAAAATATATCCACAGATGATGTTAGGCAAGCTCTAACGAAATCCCAAAAATGGAAATCCCCAGGAAATGACAAGTTGCCCAATTTCTGGCTGTATCATCTCTCATCTACCCATGAAATTCTTGCAAAAACATTATCAACGCTTGTAAATAATCCCAATAAAATCCCGGAATGGATTACTGAAGGTATTACACACCGCATACCAAAAACAACTGAAACAGACGACCCGAAAAATTATAGACCGATAACATGTCTCTCAACAACGTATAAGTTGATCACGTCTGTATTGACGAACCGTACTTATTCTTTTCTCGAAACAAACAGCACTCTCCCGCTGGAACAGAAGGGATGCAGAAGAGGTTCATATGGCTGCAAGGATCAACTTCTGATAAATAAAATGATCCTGGAAAATTGCAGGAGACGACGCAGGAATCTAAGTACAGCGTGGATTGATTATCGTAAAGCCTTTGATAGCGTTCCACATTCTTGGATCCTTAAGACTTTGGAAATGTACAGTCTCCCCTGTGGTATTAAATTTCCTTAAGCACAGCATGGAAATGTGGAACACCAAACTATACCTTAGTCACACCGGGGGCACTGCCATATCCAACCGTCTGAATATCCGACGTGGAATCTTTCAAGGAGACTCTCTGTCACACCTTCTGTTTTGTTTATCCTTAATCCCTCTTACACATGAACTGAACAACAGTAGCTATGGTTACAAAATAAATAAGAAAATATTCAATCACCTACTCTACATGGATGATCTCAAACTCTTTGCCAAAGACGACAATGAGTTGAAAGGCCTCCTCAATATTGTAAAATACTTCAGTGACGACATAGGTATGGACTTCGGATTAGATAAATGTTCAAAAGTAACATTCAAGAAAGGTAGAATTACAGAAACACCCTTAATAGATTTAGATTTTGTCACAAAGATTAGGGAACTGGAGCATAGTGAAGCTTATAAGTACCTAGGAATTAGCGAAGGAGATGGCATACAACACCCCCAAGTGAAGGAAAAAATAAGAAAAGAGTACTACTGACGTGTACGTCTGGTACTAAATACTGAGCTAAACTCAAAAAACAGGATATCAGCCATAAACACATTGGCTGTCCCTGTGGTGCAATACAGCTTTAATGTCCTTAACTGGGCCATAGCTGAAATTAAGCGAATGGACGCCAAAACGAGAAAGCTTCTCACATGCTATCGCATGCATCACCCCAAAGCTGATGTTGTTCGTCTGTATGTGCCCAGATCCGAAGGAGGCAGAGGATTAGTTCAACTCGAACTGTCCTACAAAACTACAACAATTGGCCTCCAAAGATATTTGGAAACTACAGAAGACTGGATGATGGTATGCGTCAAGGAACATGAAAGTAGTAAGCGTCTTTACTCCGTAATGAAAGAAGCCAACAAATTCCAAATTGAGTTTCAAATGGGAGTAGAGATGCAACTACAGCACAATACACCGGCTGAAACTGCAAAATACCTAAAAAAGACAGCAAAAACGAATGCAACCGACCAGTTACAGAAGCGATGGCAAGATAAACTGCGTCATGGCCAATACTCTGCCCGTACCAAACAAGCTGACGTAGACAAAACCCGTACCCATCAGTGGCTACGTAGTGCAGGGTTGAAAGCGGAAACTGAAGGTTTTATCATTGCTGCACAGGACCAATTCTTTCTAACTAGGAATTATCAAGCACATATACTAAAATATTGTGTCAGCCCCAAATGCAGATTCTGTGATAAGTATCCAGAAACGATTGATCATCTTGTATCAGGTTGCACGGTGTTGGCACCCACTGAATATAAAACCCGACATGACAGAGTGGGCCAATGTCTGCACTGGAAAATCTGCAACTTCAACGGGAAGGAAACTGAAAGAAATTGGTATGAACACCACCCAGACCCGGTTACGGAGATAGGACCTGTTACAATTCTATGTGATTACACAATACACACTGACAGAACAATCAAGACAAATCGGCCAGATATTGTTATTAAAGACCACGAACAAAAACGGTGCCTCCTTATTAACATGGCAGTCCCTGCTGACTGCAATGTATCTTTGAAGATATACAAAAAGTTGTCAAAATACAAGGACCTTGAAATAGAAATCTCGAAAATGTGGCATATGGGAACATCAACAATCCCCGTTGTAGTTGGAGCCCTAGGACTGGTTGGAAAAGATTACAGTAGACTAATTGAAGGGATTCCTGGAAGTCCATGCCTCAAGGAGATACAAAAAATTGTTCTGACAAGTACAGCCGACACTTTACGAAGGGCTTTATCTATGCAATTTTTTTTTCTTTTTTTGTCAGTGAAAAGTGTCATGATGCCACTTCTAACCTTAGGTCCCTGCGTGGGACCCAGAAAGAAATGTGTAAACGCCAGAAATCAAAGGAAATATTAATAATAATAATAATAATAATCTGGTGCTCCTGCTATATATCTCGAGGTTCTTGACAAAATCCGAAGAAGTCTATGTAATCTCTCAGTTTCATCTCGACTTTAGTCACTTTCTCACCGACGTGATGTGGCTGCCCTCTCTCCTTTCTACAAATATTTTTATGGCAACTGTTCTGACGAGTTTTTTCCCCCTTGGTGCCACGACTACATGAATTTTAAGCGTGTTACTAGCTTGGCATCTATGTCACACCCATTTAATGATGAAATAGCTAAATACAGCCGCCATTTCTACTCCAACAGTTTCTTTCCTCGCACTTCCCAACTGTGAAACTCCCTTCCGTTGCTACCCTGATAAATACAATCCCCAATAATTTAAACAAAACATCAATCGCCATCTTCTATCTTGTTGTACCCCGTTCATTTTTTGTCCTTTCCTCAAACCTCCGTATACTCAATCTTTTCTCTCACTTTCCCTCCCTGTAACCCCCTGCGTACTAGTGGCAGTCAACCCTTGCTTGGGGTGAAATGATTCAAATTAGGATAACTAAAAGGAGTAATAGACAACACTCTTGTAACTGGGGTAATCGAGTTGCCCAGTGTTAGAAATATCGACAGAAAACCTGCATGTGCAATACGGACAACAGGTTGCAGTTTGACTACCCTACACGCAAGCCGCTAGTGTACCGATGGCGGGGCACCGATGGCAACGCCAGCGGTCCTCTGGTGACAGCCACCGGTGGATCTCTAGCGGTCTGCCAGAGGTAACATCGCCGAGACGAACACGCCGACGATCCGATAGTGGGCCACCAGCGGTAAACGCTAGTGGCACGCCACCCACTGGCAGATTGGGGATTTGCGTGTAGGGTATTACGTCAGGAGGAAAAGTGAGGGAAGAGGTTTATCGAAAAGGAAGGGGAAAGATCTGGAAAGGATGTGGACCCAAAGAGGAGTTGATTGGGAGATTCAGTGAGCAGCGATTTGTTGATCAGGTTAGACTATTTACATTATTTGTTGATCAGGTTACACTGTTTACATTATTCGGACTATTGTCCTCATCTTTGTTGCCATATTTATCACAACGTTTCGGCCGCTGTACGTTCCGGCCTTCTTCTCAAGTGATTGTAATGTCGAACTGAACCCTTTATTTCGCTTGCTGGGGTAGACTGTTCTAGCTCCACGTGCCATGTCTAATGGATGTCAGTTATCGCCTGTTAATTTCCCCCTGAAAGTTCTCCACTGCCAGGTATTGAAATCACAACTCTTTGGGTCTTGTCACTGGCAGATTGGTGGTTTGCGTGTAGGGTATTACGTCAAGAGGAAAACCTGAGGGAAGAGGTTTATCGAAAAGGAATGGGAAAGATCTGGATTGAATGTGAACCCACAGAGGGGGTTGATGGGGAAATTCAGTGAACAGTGATTTGCTGATAAGGCTAGACAAGTGTTTCTCAGCTGCCATGCAGCAACTCACTAGTGTTCCGCGTAATACCCCTAAGTGTGCCAGCAAATATTGTCACGGCAACACACACACATATATATATATATGTATATATATGTGTGTGTGTGTGTGTGTGTGTGTGTGTGTGGAAGTAGTAATTGTACAGCTTTAGTATTTGAATAAATGAATAAGTATTAAACATTTTATCCCACATTAGCTAAAAAAGGCTTTATCAATTTTATTGCAATTTTCTACTTCTTTTTTTATGTGAATGAGGCTTTTTAACCCTAAATGACCTCAACAAAAAGAAGCGCGAAAGACTACACTCAACGGAAGAAAAAATGGCGGTCTGCTTATCGTACATTCGACCAAACATTGAAGAAATCGTGAAAAAAAAACTCCAAGCAGAGGTTTCACAGTATTACAGTGAGTATCACATTGAATAAATATTAAACATTTTTTTTTTTTTTGCAAATAATTCTTTTCACTGTTCTTCGGTTGTGTTACTTTAAATTCTTTGTTTTAATATTCATTTTTAAGAAAGTATTTTTTATTTTTTTTAATTCAAACTTTTCCTATATTTGAATAAATGAACATTAACCCTTTTTTCATATAATTCTATTCTACGTTCTTTTTTATGTGAATGAGGCTCCTCAACCCTAAATGACATCAAAAATAAAAAGCGAGAAAGACTACACTCAACTGAAGAAATGAGGGTCTACTTATCGCACATTCAACCAAACATTGAAGAATCTGTCTATATTTCCGAGATGAGATATTATGCACACTATTTACATTATTCGGACGATTGTCCTCATCTTTGTTGCTATATTTATCACAACATTCCGGCAGCTGTACACTCTGGCCTTCATTACTTCGCTCGCTGGGGTAGACTGTTCTAGTTCCACGTGCCATGTCTAATGGATGTCAGTTATTAGTTATCTCCTGTTAATTCACCTCTCTAAGTTATCCACTGACTTAAGCAGGTATTGAACTCACAACTCTTTGGGTCCTGTCACTGGATCTAACCAACGCCTTTCTCCACTGTGCCATGTGTTCTTAAGGACAATAGTCCGAATAATGTAAATAGTGAACAGTGAAGAATTCGCGAAAAATTACCAAACACAGATTTCACCCAAAATAAGCTGCACAAATATTTGAATAGAAACATTTAAATAAAGTTCATATTTGTGGGTGCATTTTAAAAATAATAATGTTTTTTATTATTTTGGTATTTAAATGTATACCCTTTTAAAACGTGTGCCGTGATATTTTCATTTACTCCTAGGTGTGCCGTTGCTTAAAAAGGTTGAGAAACGCTGGATGAGACGGATAAAACTGAAGAAGTGCTTAGTCGACCTTGCGCAGAATTATATTGAAGAGAATGCCATATAAAGATTTTGGATGGTGCTGCACTGGGCAGTGAAGCTCACAGAGAGGACCTAGAGACTGAAGGTGTTCTGGCTCCACGAAAAGATGAAGAAGAGGTACCCTAAGCAGGGTACGGTGGCACAAATTGCTCTAAATAGTGTAACAGCAGAACCTGTTACCACAAGTGAAAAGGTGATCCGCATATAAGCAACGGGTTACTTGGGGCAATGAAAAAGGATGAACACGAAGTGTTACCATCTCTAAAGACATGTGTCAGAAAGTTTCTTAGGGCAAAGCTTCAAGGAGTAAATGAAACATTTGAACTAATACCAACTAAGAAAGTCTCCGAGACTAATGCTTTATTTTATGCTAGTGATTACGTTGCTCCAGAGCAGATGTGAAATTTGAAGAGGAAAACGTCGAATCGCCCCCCCCCCTACAAAAAAAGTGTCAAAAAGACTATTTTCCCATGACACCACTATTATTTTAACTACCTCCACTCCTCGGCAATGTTATTGCTTTAAAAAGTGTAGCAGAAAAACACAATATACAGAGGAGTGGTGAAATAACAAATTAAAGCCAAAGTTATACGATTATTAGAAAGTATATATCTGTAACTACACACCATTTTTCGTCTAGCTACACTCTAGTCAAAACAAATTTTAAAACAAACACAAATATACCAGATTACTGGCCATTATCGATACGACTCTCTCTTGTCACAGATTCTACAACTACGTCCGTGTGTTTCCCTTATATAGGATATAAGAGAAGCTGGACAGAGAACAGAAGACAGGGAGCAGAGAGAGAGAGAGACAGAGAGAGAGAGTTCACACACCAACGCTAACCATAGAGGCTACTCGGAGCACGACTGACTGTCTGGTCCGGCCATTAGGCTGTGAAAACAGATTCCACTATCAATGCGACAAGCCCAAACCGATAGCCAACAAGCAGTCGGCCGAGTTAAACATTCTTTTTCACGCTTTTGCACATCGTACACAGTCTATTCGAAAGCTACATTATACGACTTACCAGAGACATTTTCATATCTTTTAAATTTTAATATATTTTCTGTTTATATGTCATTTTTATGAATACAATTTGAGTAAATGCTCTGTTTTTTAATTAAACAGTATTAATTAAATGTTTGAATGTTCGAGAAATCTCGTAGAAAATACGCGTTCTTCGACAGGAATCGAACAGATATGATAGATCGAGAAAAATCAGCGAAGGTGTGTGTTTAAAAGCAGTAATTCGAGCTTTGCTAACCGTACGTTCTCTGTTGTTGAACGGTCATAGCGCATAAGGCTTAATGACGGTTCCGTATAGGATACAAGTTCGATTCCTGTCGGGAATTTCTCGAAAATTCAGCACGGTAGATGTAATTATTATTGTTTAATAAAAAAAAAAAAAAAGAGCATTTAATCAAATACGTGTATCCATAAAAAAGGTATACACAGAATTTTTTTTTTTTCGGATTTAATACATTTCATATAATTTATCTTGTAAATGAAAATAAATCTTTGGCCATTTCTTCAAACCAGTGTCAAATTCATTTCTTTACTCCAATTACCTTCCACCTCGGATCAAAAGCATTGATTAGAATTGTAATAAAACGGAAACATATGATGAACGTGAATTTATACATTGTATTTTCATGGGAATTTACAAAATAAGTATTAAACACTATTTATTTATTTATTTATCAGAGTGTTTAGTCACAAGAATAATTTTATATTTGCAACATTCTAAAAACTAATACAATTAAGACTAATACAATTAGGACTAATGCAATATTTATCATAAGCCAATTTATAAAGAAATAGATATGAAAATATTTTTTATTTAAAACATTTACTAAATTATTAAAATATGTGAACCAAACATGAGGAAATCCTTATTATTTACTATTTCATAAAAATAATAATGCCATTCATAATAAATAATAATAATAATAATGCCATTCATAATAAATAATAATAATAATAATAATGCCATTCATAATAAATAATAATAATAATAATAATGCCATAATAATAATAATAATAATGCCATTAATAATAATAATAATGCCATTCATAATAAATAATAATAATAAATATAATAAATAGTGTAATTTTAATCATCGCTTTTTTTAAACAATAAGCATTGCCGAGGAGAGAAGGTAGTTAAAATAGTAGCGGCGTCAAGGAAAAAGCCGTCGTTTTGACACTCCGTTTTTTCGTGGGGGGGGGGCACAAAGGCCCATGTTTGCCGATGAACCCTTCTAGCAAAGGATAATTAAGAGTTGCATAGATCACTGGCGTAAGGACCTGAGTAAAACGAGTAAGTTAGGCGTGGAAACATGAGACTGAGAGATTAAATGCGAATGGCCTGCAAATATCAGCTGACTGAACTCTGTCAGTAACTGAATTGGTTAAGCATCTCACCTCGCCGGGTTTTTCTTTCAGATAAGCAATGAGTAGATCGGTTCCACTTTCGATTGTCACTACAGTCGTTATCAAAAATTCCGAGTTATTAGTTTGTTTATGAAAATGTGTTGGGTAAATTACGTCGTTTTTCAGTTTGCTGCGATTAAATTTAAATCACTTAAAGAGGGCAACATCTATAACACTAACTAGCAACATGGCCCGGCGTTGCCCGTGCTTGATTCAAAAATCGTATGACTCATAAAGCAATCGCTATCACTTGACTTAAAATATTTTTGCCCTTCCTTGTCTTTAAAGGAGTGCACTTAGCCGTGCTGATGTTGCTACATGCCTTACTTCTTGCCTATCTCACACTGTGAATTTTTCTAAGCTCTATACTAAATATTAAATTTGTTCCGAAAAAAGAACTAAACAAAATGAACACAAAACGATCAGCTTTAAAAAAGGACTCGTAACTGGAAAGTCGAATGAAAAAAGAATGTTAACAACAAATACTTTTTCACACCCAACCCAGTTCTGCGGAATCAGAATCAACGTTGAGTTTAAGCAAGCGAATGAGCCAATTGGAGTTAAGTGCCATGCAGATTTAAATTTTTCCCACTTGTGACGAATGCAGCTATCGATTTGTTTTGCATGCTAGCATGCTAGTTAAAATTCGTGTCAGTCAGCTGTTGGCTTTTACGCTGGCCAATAGAATCTTCCTGCCTATTCGTGGCATCCAGCTATAGGCTCTCACTCTGGCCAGTAGAAAATGGCCGCAAACTACATAAAAAATGCCGTAGAAGCATGAAAAAATCGATTATTTCCACTATCGATGGGAGTTGGGAAATGCAAAGTCGGTCTTGGCCTTTCCACTAACTTGGAGCATGTGCATGTAAATTTGGGTGCAAATCCGTCGAAAATTGCGGCCGTGCATTCGTTGCACACATACACACACCATGCCTTTTATAGATAGAGATAATCAACAGGCACCTTTAAGTTCACATAGTCGTTGTCTTGATCATTCCTAGGGCAATCTTCTCTAATTTGTTGCGGGGTTACCTGTTTTGTTGAAAGTTGTTAACGAATTTTTTTTTTTTTGTTTATTTAATATTTATTAATTTAATATTTGTCTCGCAAACAATATTTGGCGGACTCATATGAGTCCTGGTAAAATAAGTCACAAATGCATACAATTTAGCCAAACAATTAATGCGTGTATTATAGCAAATAATTTACACTAATGTGAACACAACTGAAAATAATGGAAAATATATTACAATAAAATACTAAGAAAGTGCTTGTTTGTTCGTTTGTGTCTGTGTGTGTGCGCACGCGCGTATGTGTGTGTGTCTGTGCAGTCAATCGGATAAAACGAACGTGTCCCAGTAGCGACGTCCTGATCTACGATCTGCTACATCTTGAAGCAAGAGAAAGAAAAAGAGGAGGGAAACGTTTGCCATTTTTATAGACTTAAATAGCGCCATTTTACGGACGTTTTTTGGCGAAACCAAGTGAAGTAACCCACAAGTTCTTATTTAGTATTGTTAGGTTAATACTAGCCACATTTCTACTGAATGAATGTTTGCACCTCCTGGCCCAGGGATTGAACTCACAATTACTGAACACTACCAAAATAAGAATTAACTTAGGTGTCCCCAGATATACTCAGCGGTAACAGAACATTTCATCCGCATAGATTAAATAAATTCAAAATTCACCGAATGTTATTCGGATCGACAAGCGCCTGATGAAAGCCTTTTGTACAGTGGTCGAAATGTTGTGATCATGTTGTAACCTAGCGAAGGTTACTGAATAGAATAATCACACGAAGGTTGGTAATGAACGATAATACTTAGGACAAGAACAAGACATATAAGATTCGCCAGCGGCGCGTAGAAGATGTAATCAATTCTAGATGTGAGTCAAGTGAATTCCACAATAATTCTCCAACTACAGACCAACATACAGTAGTTACTACTGTATTTATGTGAATGGAGACATACCCATTATCGTCCGTAGGTATGTTACAACAGATCATAACAACAAAGATAAGGACAATAGTCCACATGTAAATAATTTAAATAGTGATAATACGTCATCCCATTAATTCAGGGAGAAATCTCTCTATGTGTCTATTAAACTTTGTGGCATACAGTCAAGATAGAAATCATCTTCTTGTGTTCAAAAGTCAACAGAGACAATTGAAAATATTGTTATTTGTTTATTTATTTTAAATAATTTACGAAGACAATAAAAATATATTAGAAATATATTGGAAATATATTTAGCACTGTTTTTTTTTTCCCATTTTGTATTTCTTAAATTTAGATACACATATCAAACGAAAGAATGGCGCTATTTTACGTCTATGTCACATGGCCAACATTTGATTGCTCATGGTTGCTGGCAAATAATCAATTAAGAAAATTCTGAATTTGATCTATACACAAGATGCTAAAACATTAACCTAACACCTCGAGTCATTTTTTTCTTTTAAATAGCCTCGTCAAATCGAGTTTTTAATATGGAAGTTATCTATGGCGCCACAACCTTTCAGAAATAACTAAACTATCAACTGTATACAAACGCTTTCTAAGATCAATGATTAAAATGGCTTCGGGCGAATGAAACCTGTAACACTTAGCGATGGACCATACTTCTTTAAACCACGTAAACTGGCGCTACAGAATCACAAAAAATATATACCAAATAAAAGAAACACCTTCACTTGAGGATTTGCAACAACTAAAATGGATAGCACCTTTAACTAGAAGAGAAAAAGGCGACATACTAAAAACGTTGACCACCTACACTATTTCAAATAAAAGATTACGGAGAAAGTCCCCCATCAATACTGAAATAAGCGATAAGAATCTTGGTAGAGAATCGTTTTAAGAGACAAATGGTATAAATTTCAACTGTCATTAGATTTTCGGTCAATGAATGCTGAGTGTTTCTTTTGTAGTTATCTCGTGATCACGAGAACTAAAAAAAATCAACTAATTCCCATGATTTAGAGACATCCACTTTTTCATTGGCCCCTCGCATGGAGAGGACTTGGAATTGAGCAGTTCCAGAAATGCAGACCACGGATAAGTCTTACCTAAATATTACTTTCTCATGCTTATTACTTTTACTGATAGATTTATCACTTGCAAATAATTTATTAATTAACCAACACAAACACAAGCCAGAAACATTTACTAACAACCACATTACATTAATTTTCATACATCTATCAAACGTGTACGAACAAATCCTTCTGGTTATATCTATATAATAAATGCGAATGTCAGTGTGTCCCCGTGTAACAACTCTATAACTTTCAATAGCTCATCTTCTTCTATATAATAAATGCGAATGTCAGTGTGTCACAAATTTTCAATTTTACTCCTAACATATAGCCTAATATATTATACCATTTTGGAATTAGCCCTATTCCTTGAGAAAATTAAAAATATTCCGGCTCCGGACCTGCAATCCTGAAATTTTGGATTTTTTTTTTTTTATTACTACAATTGCTTTCGGCGTCCTTTGTACGTGATTTTTTGCGACGAATTTTTTGCTACGGCAACAATTTTTATAATTTGGAAATACATTTTGGAATAATCGAAATTAATGGCGAAATCCAGCGAAAGTCACCCATGAAATAAAAATATTTTTTTACGGAAAGTAAGGACCTACGTACATCAAATTGTCTTTAAATTAGGTGGGAGCAGAAGAATTAACAGTGACCTTTTAAACGATAAACATAAATATTAATGCAATACTTAAATGCAGCGATCAGTTTTGAGTTTTTCTGTAATTTATTGATGCCTATCGCATCTACTCCTCCCTACCTATTGTGATGAAGGCTCAATCAAGAACCGTCCGCAGAAGATAGCTTAAATGCTGCCCAATAGAACGGCTTTTAAGCTAGTATATTTATAAATGTCTCACTTTGTTGTTATGAAGAATATATTTTATATTTTATTAACCAAAAACAAGAGTCAAACGAGGCCGATCATAACACCTTATAAAGAAACGGATAATATTACTAGTATCGTTAGAGATGGAAACAGATACGACACTTTACTTCTATCTCGATGGACAGGGTGTCGAGAAAATAACACGATCAGAAATAATAAAGTTTGCAATGAAAAGGAAACATATCCCAGCATGCATTCTGTGTCCTTCTGTCTATAGGAGGGAAATAGAATAGGGCTGCCTCTCTTTCCAGCCTTGAAAGACGTTAAAAAGCGTTTACCGTGGCCTTGTAGACGATGTAGAAGGAAACAATATTGCTATTTCAGTTTATTGTCAGCTGTGTCACTGGTGACTCTCTCGTTTAGCAATCATTTTTTGGAGTTGATCAAAAAGTCCGTCTAGTTTTATTAAATAAAAATAAAATACTTTTTTTTCCTTTTGCAATAAACTTTGCGTTGTACTGGAACGTACCTATTCTATTGTAAATAGATTCTCCCACAGATAATAAGTAGTAGTAGTAGCAGTCGCCAGAGAAGTGGAGTGAGTTGTGTGAGTCAGTCGATGTCGGACATTAAAGTATCAGCCACCACAACTAGATTGCTGCGTCATTAACTATTATTTCAAGTTCCTAACGTTTTGTACGTCAAACCTAATTTAGGACCGACTTAGTGAAATACAAGCCTCCACTATGAAAATTACTCTACAACACTATGGTAATATATTTACTGTTGTGTCGCATTATTTTCTGTCATTTGAAAATCAAATTAATAAGTGTTACAGAATGCGGACTCTTGGCCAGAATGGCCAGTGCTTGGTCAGAATAATAAATGGGCGGGGTATTTTGGCAGTGATGGCTTGCCCTTGTCTAAATTTTTTATATTAGGCCAAAACAGTGCAAAGATGCCAAAGGGCTGCAAAAATTAGGAAGCGCCGTAACGCTTCCCACATCCAGGTTCGACAGGAAGGTTAAGACCGCACGTGGACGGGCGTTAAGCCAACGAGCGGACATACGTCACCTTGATGTTCTTCTTCCCGCTGCCTCTTAGAATCGATGTTGCCACGTCTGTCCATCAATGAACAAGAAAAGCAAACCGTATATTTATTTTATACCATCAATGAAATGGCGTTGGGTTTTGAAGATCTGGATCCACTAACAACACGGAACGCAATATAATTCCACCTCCGTCTAAATATCTTTTCAATGTACTGACTTCCAAGGAATTGGATTTTTTTTTTCATTAAAAGAATTCTGTGAGAAATGGGATAAAATATAATTCGAAGACGTAACAATGTTGGGGTCTGCTCTGGAAAGAAACAAATTTGATTCTACCGACGTAATATGCACTTTCTTCTAATACCAGAAATGCCATTCTTCAAATGCTGTCTTTTGACTGAGGATAATATTTGCTTCAATGAATATTTTCGTTCTTTGAAAAGAACTCACAGTAGAGAATGTATTTCTGTTCTCACCATCCATACAGCAAATGGAACATCTATACGAACCATCACTAAAGAGGCTGAAAATATGGTTGGTACCTTTTACCGCCCCAGTAAATACTTAACTCCACCTGCCATACAAGAACCTGATCAGAGCAAAAATAGAATATGGCTGCGTCTCTTTCCAGCCTCGAAAAACGTTTAAAGGCGTTTCCGTGGCCTTGTAGACGATATAGATCATTTCCCGCTTTATGACTCTGATGAGTCAGAAGCCATTGTTAAAATGTAAGATAAATAACACGATCAGAAATAATAAAGTTTGCAATGAAAAGGAAAAAAGGCCCAAAAGAGCAACAATCACGCGAGCAAGCAAAAGATAAAGTTAAAGCAAATCCAAATTGATAAGAAGTTAAAAGAATTCACAAACTAGGAGTTGGTATTTCTACACAAAAACAAAGTCGACCAAGAGAACACAGTATGTAGTTAAGGTAGATCTGGACGGAGTCATGCCAAAATGCAAGCCGTCCCATTTTATTGGTTAAGAAAAATATCCCAGCATGCATTCTGTGTCCTTCTGACTATAAGAGTGGAGGGAAACCTTTGCAATCATTCCCACCTCACCCCGTAAAACTGCTGCACAAGCCATGGTCACTGATGGAACCACTATGCAGTGGTTAAACAACAACATTCTGCACATTTTCCTTCAAAGCACTGCTATAAAAAAAAAAGGAAACGAGAACGCTGTGACTTAGTGTGCATGCGCGACAGAATTCAAGGTCAGTCTGTGTCAAGCGGCGTCACTCTGTGTAGTTTAACTCTGTTGCCATAACAACAGTCCCGATACATTTTGATCAAACATTGTATAAGAAAGTGTTTTCTACTGCAATAAAAAAAGGTCGTCTGGTAAAAAATTTTCATCACCGACATAATTTCACATCCGAATTTAAGCGCAACACTAGATTGGCAGCTAGGTCTCATTATTTTACATATGAAATGGATAGTTGAAACCGTAAGGTAAGTAATAACAGTTTTTCTCTTCCATTTTCCTGCTTTCCAGTCAACTTTGATCTTCCAAAATTTAAATGCAATGGCAAACGTTATCTACTGTCTTCCTGATTACTCTTCTATTGTTCTCACTCAATTTTCGCTTGTGGAACTCTCTTCCGGCTTCTTGCTTTCCAGTCAACATTGATCTTCAAAAACCTAAAAGCAATGGCAATCGTTATCTACTGTCTTCCTGATTACTCTTCTATTGTTCTCGTTCAATTTTCGCTTGTGGAACTCTCTTCCGGCTTCTTGCTTTCCAGTCAACATTGATCTTCAAAAACCTAAAAGCAATGGCAATCGTTATCTACTGTCTTCCTGATTACTCTTCTATTGTTCTCGTTCAATTTTCGCTTGTGGAACTCTCTTCCGGCTTCTTGCTTTCCAGTCAACTTTGATCTTCAAAAACTTAAAAGCAATGGAAATCGTTATCTACTGTCTTCCTGATTACTCTTCTATTGTTCTCACCCAATTTTCGCTTGTGGAACTCTCTTACGGCTTCTTGCTTTCCACTCAACTTTGATCTTCAAAAACTTAAATGCAATGGCAATCGTTATCTACTGTCTTCCTGATTACTCTTCTATTGTTCTCGCTCAATTTTCGCTTGTGGAACTCTCTTACGGCTTCTTGCTTTCCAGTCAACATTGATCTTCTTTAAAACTTAAATGCAATGGCAATCGTTATCTACTGTCTTCCTAATTTTCTATTGTTCTCGCTCAATTTTCGCTTGTGGAACTCTCTTCCGGCTTCTTGCTTTCCAATCAATTTTGATCTTCAAAAACTTAAATGCAATGGCAATCGTTATCTACTGTCTTCCTGATTACTCTTCTATTGTTCTCGTTCAATTTTCGCTTGTGGAACTCTCTTCCGGCTTCTTGCTTTCCAGTCAACTTTGATCTTCAAAAACTTAAATGCAATGGCAATCGTTATCTACTGTCTTCCTGATTACTCTTCAATTGTTCTCGTTCAATTTTCGCTTGTGGAACTCTCTTACGGCTTCTTGCTTTCCAGTCAACATTGATCTTCAAAAACTTAAATGCAATGGCAATCGTTATCTACTGTCTTCCTAATTTTCTATTGTTCTCGCTCAATTTTCGCTTGTGGAACTCTCTTCCGGCTTCTTGCTTTCCAATCAATTTTGATCTTCAAAAACTTAAATGCAATGGCAATCGTTATCTACTGTCTTCCTGATTACTCTTCTATTGTTCTCGCTCAATTTTCGCTTGTGGAACTCTCTTCCAGCTTCTTGCTTTCCAATCAATTTTGATCTTCAAAAACCTAAAAGCAATGGCAATCGTTATCTACTGTCTTCCTGATTACTCTTCTATTGTTCTCGTTCAATTTTCGCTTGTGGAACTCTCTTCCGGCTTCTTGCTTTCCAGTCAACATTGATCTTCAAAACCTAAAAGCAATGGCAATCGTTATCTACTGTCTTCCTGATTACTCTTCTATTGTTCTCGTTCAATTTTCGCTTGTGGAACTCTCTTCCGGCTTCTTGCTTTCCAGTCAACTTTGATCTTCAAAAACTTAAATGCAATGGCAATCGTTATCTACTGTCTTCCTGATTACTCTTCTATTGTTCTCGTTCAATTTTCGCTTGTGGAACTCTCTTCCGGCTTCTTGCTTTCCAGTCAACTTTGATCTTCAAAAATTTAAATGCAATGGCAATCGTTATCTACTGTCTTCCTGATTACTCTTCTATTGTTCTCGCTCAATTTTCGCTTGTGGAACTCTCTTACGGCTTCTTGCTTTCCAGTCAACATTGATCTTCAAAAACTTAAATGCAATGGCAATCGTTATCTACTGTCTTCCTAATTTTTCTATTGTTCTCGCTTCAATTTTCGCAATTGTGGAACTCTTTAAAGTCTTCCGGCTTCTTGCTTTCCAATCAATTTTGATCTTCAAAAACTTAAATGCAATGGCAATCGTTATCTAACTGTCTTCCTGATTACTCTTCAAAAATATTTAAAATTGTTCTCGTTCAATTTTGCTTGTGGAACTCTCTTCCGGCTTCTTTGCTTTCCAGTCAACTTTGATCTTCAAAAACTTAAATGCAATGGCAATCGTTATCTACTGTCTTCCTGATTACTCTTCAAATTGTTCTCGTTCAATTTTCGCTTTTTTGGAACTCTCTTACGGCTTCTTGCTTTCCAGTCAACATTGATCTTCAAAAAACTTAAATGCAATGGCAATCGTTATCTACTGTCTTCCTAATTTTCTATTGTTCTCGCTCAATTTCGGCTTGATGGAACTCTCTTCCGGTTTCTTTGCTTTCCAATCAATTTTGATCTTCAAAACTTAAATGCAATGGCAATCGTTATCTACTGTCTTCCTGATGACTCTTCTATTGTTCTCGTTCCAATTTTCGCTTGTGGAACTCTCTTCCGGCTTCTTGCTTTCCAGTTCTCAACTTTGATCTCAAAAAACTTAAATGCAATGTCAATCGTTATCTACTGTCTTCCTGATTACTCTTCAATTGTTCTCGTTCAAATTTTCGCTTGTGGAACTCTCTTACGGCTTCTTGCTTTCCAGTCAACATTGATCTTCAAAAAACTTAAATGCAATGGCAATCGTTATCTACTGTCTTCCTAATTTTCTATTGTTCTCGTTCAATTTTCGCTTGTGGAACTCTCTTCCGGCTTCTTGCTTTCCAATCAATTTTGATCTTAAAAACTTAAATGCAATGGCAATCGTTATCTACTGTCTTCCTGATTACTCTTGTATTGTTCTCACTCAATTTTCGCTTGTGGAACTCTCTTCCGGCTTCTTGCTTTCCAGTCAACTTTGATCTTCAAAAACTTAAATGCAATGGCAATTGTCATAATCTGTCTTCTTAAAGTCTTTCCTTCTATCGTTCACTCTCTTTAATAATGTTTGTTTGTTTCTTAGATTATTTTGTAACAGAAAAACTCAATTCACACCTAGAGGTAACAAATTAAAGCTTTAAATTTACCTTATGAGTTAGAAAAAATATATATATATATAACTACGCATTTTTTTCGTCTAGTTATTGTTATTACACAAAAGAACTAATTGGTTCTTTTAAGCTTAATGTCTAGTGAAACAAAAAAAAATATTTAAAACAAACATAAATATAACAGATTGCTAGCCATTATTGTGGCGAATATCGTTTACCACTGATGCCTTCAACTTTGTCCTCGCGTTTTCCTTATAAAGCCTATAAGAACCCGAACAGTAGTTCACCAACAGAAAGTGGAGAGTGACTCAGACACGCATGGCTGACTGCCCCTCCGACCATTAGGCTTTGTAAACGATTTTAGGGCCTAATCAAATGAATAAATCCTATCCGAATGGAAACGAAGCATTAAGCTAAAAACGATAATTTACCAAGCAGTCAGCTGAATTGTTATATATATATCTATAATATATATTATCTATTTTTTATACCCATATATATATATATATATATATATATATAAATAACATTCCTGTCGACCCGACTATGAAAGTCATACAACTTATCAGAGACAATTTCATGACATGTATATAAAAAATTAATCTTTGGTGATTTATCTTAACAAGCGTCTAAGTTCGTTTCTTCTAGTCATTTGCCATCAACGTCCAACCTCTATAATAGCTGGGTGGGAGAGGAAAGGATTCATACCTTCGATATAAGCTCCTTGAATGTCAGGTGTGGAAAGCTATCCATTAAAAATGCCTTTTTTTTATAGACATTTTATATATTTCAGATTAGATGTTCTCATTCTCCTAAAATAATAAATAACCAATGGCTAGATGCAACCGCAAGTTCTATCCTAACAGTTTCTTCTATCGTGTTCTCGCTTGTGGAACTCCCTTCCAGCTTCTTGCTTTCCGCTCAACTTTGATCTTCAAAAATTTAAATGCAATGGCAATCGTTATCTACTGTCTTCCTGATGACTCTTCTATTGTTCTCGTTCTTTTTTCGATAATGGATAAATTTGGAACTCTCTTCCGGCTTCTTGCTTTCCATTCAACTTTGATCTTCAAATATATTTAAATTATATAACAATCATTATCTTCCTGATTACATTTTATTTTTACGATAATGGATCGTTAAATTTTTCGCTTCAGGAACGCTCTTTCTGGCTTCTTTTTGCTTTCCACCAATATTTTGACCTTCAAAAATTTAAATGCAATGTCACAGGTTATCTAATGTCTTCTGATTACGATCTTCTATAGTTCTCAAACTCACATTTTCCCCTTATGGAACTCTCTTCCGGCTTCTTGCTTTCCAGTCAACCTTGATCCACAAAAATTAAATGCAATGTCGGCTCTTTTATTATACTCTCTCCTTAATAGTAGTTTTCTTTTTCTCATATTCTCTCACACTCTGTAACCCCTTGCGTCTCAGTGGCTTTATTGCCTGCCTTGGTGGGGAAATGATTAAAAACAATGCCTGTTGGCAGTAATGAAAGAGGTAATAACACATTATACTCTACCATTAGCCCTTAATTGAAAAGTATGAAAAGCTAATGGCTTTGCCTGTCATTAACCTTATGAGTTGAAACGAAACGGAAAAGCTTTATATGCCATTTCAATGCAATATTTTCTTGGAATCGGTTATTATTATTGACAACAAAAGAACTAATTGGTTCTTTTGAAGCTTATTGTCTGTACGAAACAAAAAAATATTTATATCATTTGCAGTCGTTTTAGAACTGACTGTACATCTATGCAAGGGTGCTGTAATGGATGAGGTCTCTGACTGAGAAATTTCATTTGAGTTTATTACACTCACAGTTAGGTGGAAAAGTTATGAATTTATCTCCGGGTTAAATAGCAGTTCTATGGTCATGGTTGACAAAAACTCTAGGAGAGGAATAGCTATGAATTCAAACCAACCTGAAGAGATTTGGACTCCACCAAGACACACCACGACACTCATAATATACTGGACTTATGATATATATATATATTTATTTATATTTATGTCACTCACATATTTCCCCCACATATAGCCTAATCCCCTGATATCAATATCTATCATGTATCCAACCAAATACGTTAGCTTTCCGAATGGATAATGATGCATTATAAAAAGCTAAGCAAAGTATTAAGTAACAGAAAAATTTCGTTCGAGACACAAAACGATGAATTGTTATTATATATATATCTATATATATATCTATATATCTATCTATCTATATATATATATATATATATATATATATATATATATATATATATTATGTATAATCGACTCTCCAGGTCGAGACTCGACTTTTATGATAAGGTCAAATTTATCGGTTTCACATCTATCCAACCAAATATGACGCTCTATCTCTGATATTTGATTATAGTGGTAAATAATTATGCATATATATATATATATCCATAATATTTTGAATATATATATGGATAAATTTAATTTATTTAGATTTATATTCACCACATATGCCACAAGGTTCCCGCAGGTTTTGAATTCATTCTTTTCCTTAAATTTACAAACCACATCCATCCAACCAAATATGTTAGTTTGCCCTGCTATTGACCGCTAGCTGGAGAGGATAGAGGATATATAAATAATTTCCATATATATATATATTTATTTATATTTATACGTAAGTGAATATATTTGGCCCCCCACATTGAGAACTCGGCGCCATTCTTTTCCTCAAATGGATAAATTTACAAACTCACGCTATCCATATATATTTTTTTTTTTATATATATATATATATATATATATATATATATATCAGATATGACAGTGAATGTTGTACAGTTTCCTCAACGATAAGGCGAAGACTTGGCGTAATAGAAATGTGGTTCTACAGAAGGATGCTGAGAACAGCATGAACTGAAAATGTAAACAAGCGATGAAATGTTAGGAAAAATGGAAACAAAAAGGGCACTTGTACTCCAAATCAGAAAAAGATAGCTGAAATTTCTAGGATATATAATGAGAAAAGAAGGTTTGGAGAATTTGACGCTCACAGGAGGATTGGGGACAGAGGGCCATCTATCAGACGAGCTTATGTGAATGGATGGCAGAACGGCGAGTGGGAGGAATGTTAATATATAAGAACTGGAAAGGATAGGAAGTTGTGGAGGGCCATTATTAAAATCAGTATTCGAATCTCTATTACTTATACTTTTCATATTCGGACTATTCTCCTCATTTTTGTTGCTGTTATCACAATGCATCGGCCGTTGTGCTCTCCGGCCTTCTCCAGGTGTATATCGATCTGTGTCAACTACAGGGAATGAATTTCTGTGATGAGGCGTTATCGTTATTTACACTATTTATGTTCGGACTGTTGTCCTCGTCTTTGTTGTTGTTATCACAATATTTCAGCCGTTATGCTCCCCGGCCTTCCTCGGGTGCATATCGATCTGGGTAACCTGGTGGGAATTTCAAATTTAACTCTTTATTTAATCTATGGCGGTTCATTTTTACGTCCTTTCTATAAATATTTTCATTTTAATTGTTTGATGAGCTTTTTCTCTCTGGTAACAAAGCTTTATGAATTTAAACGTAATACTAATTTAAAAGCAATATCAATCGCCATCTTGTTTCTTTCTGAATCCTGTTCTTGTTCCCATTTTCTTTCCCTTTCAGTTAACCCTTGTACCTTAGTGGCTTTATTGCCTTACTTGTGGTGAAATGATTTTTTTTTTTAAAAAAGATATTTTTCTGAATCTTTTTTATTCTGTCTGGACCATTTTTTTTTTTTGTTTCTTTCCATCCTTTGTAAACGTCTTTTGTTTCTTTCTCTGTAGTCTATTTTTCTTTCTCTCTTTTTATCTTTTTCTTCCATGTCTACGATGTTATTTTTCCTTCTCTTTTGCTTTAACTTCGCTTCTTATTTTTCTTCTTTTTTTTTTCTCCTCGTATTTTTCTGTCTCATTCATCGGAATATTGATTTTTTTTTTCTCGTTCCTCCTTTTCTCTTTCATTCTCCCCGTCTTCTTCAAGTCGCATCATTTTTTTTTCTTAAGAATCATCGCCGTTGTTCTCTTCTTTCGTCCATATTCTTCTATCTCGAAATGAATTGGTTAATTGAGTTCATGTCTTAATTAAACGATTGTTTCACTCATTTTTATTTTTGATTCGCAAATTTCAGCTGCTTCGTTTCGTTAATTCACTACTTTGGCTTTCTTTCGGTCAAATTGTATCCTCTGATTGTTTTCCTTTCATCTAAACCCTCTTAAAATGGACACTGATTAGATGAACAAAGTCATTGGAGACAAAGAAAAATGAACATATAATATATTTGCTTACGAAAATACTACCCTTAATACTACTACTAATATTAATAATACTGTGACGAGATAAAGAGTAGAGAGAGCATCTCTATCATAGGAGAGTTGATGTTCATATTTCTTATTGCTGGTGAGCGTTACAGCTTAGACCAGACACCAGGTTCGTTCTCAGGGTGCAGCTTCTTCCAATCGAACGCTTATGGATTAATACATGGAAAAATAACTCTTTGGCCAGATCGTTACACACGATATAAAACCTTGAGGAGAGATTTTAGTAGTCGTCAAATTTTATTCGGCTGTAACCTTCTGATGTAGACTAGCGAATCAAGGCAGAGGTGAAGTGAAGGGGCGAATGGTTAATCGTGCGCCTTCCCTTCGCGCTGTGGGTGAACGGTACTTGCTTATAGAGGTCACCCGTTCTTTTTCCTCTCGATTTTCGTCTAAAAAAAAGTCATTCATCAAGTCCGCTCCACTTCGCTGAATTTCTTTGTCAGGGTCGTTTGACATGGTAATTGTGAGGTCCACTTTACTTAGATGACCTTCTTTATCAGGACGATTACTGTCAAAAACATTTTCTGTAACATCTTTCAGATGTTTCCTTTAACAAGATATCAGCTGACTACTGATATCACTATACTGATGTCCATGCTAGACCGGGTAGTGATTCTTTTTGCCATTATTATTATTTATATTAAAACACTTAGAGAAGAGCCCGATTTATTCCGCTTCTATGGATTATGTCCCTTCAAGGAGTTTGTGATCATGGATGCCCGAAATTTCCTGTTGTTTGTAGCTCTTAAGAAATGTTCTCATTCTTTTTAACCCTCCTAAACACGATCTACAATCCATTTACACTAGTTCTTCTTCTTCTTCTTCTTCTTCTTCTTCTTCTTCTTCTTCTTCTTCTCTGTGCCATACCCCTTCAGGGTGTTGGCGGACATGGCTCTCCACAATATTCTATCCTTTGTAGCTCTTAATAAATCTTTTTTTTTACTTTTTTTTATTTCTCCTAAAACCTGTTTTGCCATCCATTTATTTAATCTCGCCTGCTAGGTTATGCGTTGTTTTCATCTGTCTCTTTCAGTCTGTCCCTGTGAGTATCGAAATTTCCACGCCGTCTTTCCTTATTAGGTGCCCTAGAGATTCCAGCTGTCCCTTCATGATAACGAAAAGGACATTATTGAGGAGAAAAGGTCAATAAGAAAACAAGTGACATGAAGATGGCGATTGACATAACATTTAAATGTTTCAAGATTTTAGGTAGCTGGTAAGCTAGAAACCAGAAGAGTTCGGTAGGCGAAAAAGTTTGAAAAACTATTTGAATAAAAATTGGCGGTTGATCACACATAAGACCTACAGTCTGTTGTTAACCGGGGCAAAGTATGGCTTGTTAATCTTAACGTCTCTAAAATTAAAATACTCTCTTTTAATCATCTGACAGACCTCTTTTCTACTTTCCATTAGCATGGTTGATGCGAACCTCCAGAAAAGTGACTCATTGCATTGTCTCTAGTTCATATTCTCAAAGTGGAAAGACTACATTGAATCTGTTGCAAGATCAGCAGCCAAGAAAGTTGGTTCACGGCATCGTACTATTTTAGGCAACAATAAATAAACAAGTGTTAACACATAATCATGAACTTGAACTCTATAACGGTCAGATTATGTTCAGCAACCTGAAGATTGCAAGAACTTCCTGAAACCCCGACGTTGAATATTATGTAGATTACCTAATATATACTTAATAGCTATGTTTTATAACATTGAGCACAGCATATGTGCGTGTATATATATTTCTATCATACCCATACCTATATATATATATATATATATATATATATATATATATATATATATATATATATATATTGAGTTGTAGGAATATTACTTTGTAACCCTCGGGTTCACGTTTTTTGCGATCTTGTCTGATGATCGCAAAAGCGTGAAAACCCACGGTTAGAAACTCATATCCATACAACTGAATATGTTAGCACTATCACTGATATTGAGGACTTTCCAATAAGTATATATATATATATATATATATATATATATATATATATATATACACACACACACACACACACACACACACACACATATATATATATATATATATATATATATATATATATATATATATGAAGAAATATAGTCTTAAGGTGTGCTATAGTTATGGGATAAAGTGTCAATATCAGAGATAGAACACGAATATAAAGTGAACCTAGAAATCAACTGTTAGAGGCGACAGTCTGTTTCATGTTAGATGCAATCCGGTTAGCAGGAAACAGACTGTCGCCTCTAAGTGTTGACTTCTTAGGTTCACTTTTATATATATATATATATATATATATATATATATATATATGTATAGAGAGTGAGAGTTCGGACTGTCTTCCTGACACAAATAAATAGTAAAACACTCAAGACAAATATTTTCACCTGGAACCATGAAAAATGAAGTTTATTTCTTTTGAGTAGATAGGTTCATCAATAGCTCAGATCTTCTTTTCCCTAGTTCTTTGAAAAGGAGTAGAGATGTATCCCTTGTTTTCTGTTTAGGATTGAGTCTCCGGTTCCTTCTAAATTCTGCTTCAGTTCTATACTCCTAACGCTTGTCCTTTACGTTACTATAGGCCCACACAGTAGCCATCTACCTTGAGTGGCTCCTGGGACTTATATTATATGAACATAAGACGTTTAGACGAGAGACATTTCTTAGCTCCACCAGTTCAGATCTTCACAGCTAGGAAGACCCCAGGCAAAAATCCACCTTCATTTCCCTTGTATTCCATCGGAAGGGAGACAGTCCCCCCAGACAGATTCTTCCACAAAACAGTTACGTTTTGAAAAAAAGACTCCCGAGATGATGCTTCTCCGATCACTATAATCTTAACTTTTTCAAGTTTAGCTTAAACCGTTAGTTGTTTGACATATCTTCATAAAATGCCTCCTTATTCTCCTTTTGTATGTCTTTACAACAACCTCATTTAGTAACGCTCTATCCTGAGGGGCTCGTGAGCCTTGTATTGGATGAACTATAATATATATTTTTTTTAAATCGGTATTTTAGAGAAAACGTTTAATGAAAAAAAAATGATTAAATTCCCTGGAAGATTGCAAAAGGTAAGTAAGCGAGTGAAAAATAAAAGTTAATAGGAAGATAGAATGAGGTGCTTGACTGAAACGTGACAAAAGATGTCAGTAGAAAATGTTAAATATATTATTTAATAAAATTAATATCGGGAAAAATGTATTTAAATAAGTCACAGTAAATTTTAATATGATTGATTAGTTCATTGCTTTAACAGCATATCGATTCCTAATGGGTTGTAGGAATCCTTCTATTCGGTTTTTCGTTGAATGTTAAAATTTGGAGTGTCGGGATTCAATACATTAACAAAATATCGTTACAGTGTCGCTCGTAATTTGGCCGTCGAGAATAATCAAACGCTTTTTATTGAAGGAATAAAATTCAGTAGAAAAGACGACGTAGTTTCAACAAATAAACATTAATTTAATATAACGATAAGAATACAAACAGTTGATAATAGATTGGAAAGTAATGTCTTTTGTTTTTGGTTGATAAAGTTCTGAAATAAAATATAAACTGCCTTTGTGTACGCGTGTGAGAAACAATAAAATGCTGTGATATGTGTGTTTGTATGAAAAAGTCAACATGTGTGTGCGTGATTCATAGTAAAAACTGATACGAGAGATGGAAATTGTTTCTTACTGTTGGCGGTGTTGCCATGGTCTGGAGTTTGTCAACGCAGTCGTTTTAACATGAGGTCACGAAGGTCATTAGCGAGAGGTGTGTGTAGTTTCCTTGCAGCAGCGTGTATATTGTTTTGGGAACGGATTTCGTATGTTTTTATACACTTTTTCCGAACAATATCGGCTCCAGAATTAAATTATTTATTTATTTCTAATTGGCCCCAAGAAGTCACGTGGTATGTCTTCTACGTCCGTACGATATTTGGTCGGTATCTACCTAAAATGATGATGACTAATACAGCAAACATTCTGATTTGTAATCTATGATTTTATTGGTGTGTTTTAAGATGTAAGTGTTTTCTTGAGTGTGATTGGTTTATAAATATTGTAGTTGATATTTTAGTGGACACGACAGGGTCATTTAATGCCGAAATTAAATTTTCTCAGGAGCTTTGAAGGAATAAAAATATATGTTATTCTACTTTCACAGGTTAATACATGGTAGATGATACTCAGCTTTCCTCCATATAAATGTTTCTGTAGGCATCATTACTAGAGGCAGTGATATGTGTTTTATGTTGTTGTTTCGTTGAAGTTATATTTTGAAATACAGTTTGATTTCTTTAAGAAATTGTAGGATACTATATGGATTAATGGATTAGGATATTATATGGATTAATGTCATCAAAGAGTTCTTTCATGTTGGTCGTTTGGTTGGTTGATTTTATTTAGCGGCATATCAACACTTGTATGGGTTAGTTAATACTGAAATCTAAATATTTTAACATAATTTTATGCCTTCAACTAAAAATAGTTTGAACGCAATTGCATGCCTTCAACTACAGATAAAATGTATTATTGGTCATTTTGCTATAAAATATATTGTTAGTAATTTTACTATAAAATGTATCGTTAGTCATTTTGCTTTAAAAATGTATTGTTGGTATTGTTTTACTATAAATAAGTTTGGTTGGTCATTTTTTTATATATAAAAATGCATTGCTGGTACTATTTGTATATTTTCATTGTTTTCTTTAGGAATTTACTATTTGTTTATCGCTGGGACCCTAACAAGTGCTACCAACAGCTGATGTGGGTGGACAGGTGAACAACAGCAAGTAAGAAGTGGTTCGACGCTCCTCAAAGCCTCCAATCTCCCAGTCAGAGACCTTGCTGCCGGATGGAGTTTATCGTCATACCCAGAACTAGAACTCTTGATAAAGCGAACAAATTTCGTTAGTCACCCAATAAGAATAACCTTTAACCTTTAACCAAAGCTATAAAATATGGTACTATATGATAGCTTCTTTGGAAAAAAAAACTTACTGTATTTAGAGTCTGTAATGAAATGCGTATGATTGAAATGTCTCTTGTGGAAACTAAGATGAAATGCTGCTTTATGAAGACTATCTCCATATTTGGTATTTTTCAATTTTTCAATTTTCCAACATAAATATTCTGTCTTCGATTAACCTTTGGGAAATGGTGATTTTTTAAGAGAAAAGGAAAGAAAAAGAAAAAAAAACGGACCATAATTATTTTCTGCTTTGGTCATATTTCCAGGTGATGCACGCTGATACATACATGTCTCTCTTCGATTCAATCTTGGCAGAAGGAAGTCGCCATTACTTTCTGCAGTAGATTGGTTGCCAACAAAGTTGTAGTGGATGGGTTAATTATGTGGTAATAATTGTTGAGAATAGGTTGCGTGTCAATTAACTATTTCCACTAACATCAAAATAAAATACAAAATTCAACTGAATTGTTTTATAACGTAACAATGGATTTATTAATGTTGATTACATTAATGTGAACTGAAAAGGTAGGACAGAGTTGTGTCCCTTTAACTTGGAATATTTGTACTCCAAAAAGTTCAACACGTGTTCGGTTTATATAATGGCTGAGTGGCTCCGAGCATATGAGCGGGAAAACAGATTGGTCGCGTGCAGGCGGTTTGATTGGTGGGAACTGACCAATCAGCAAGCCAGATTGGAGGTGATTGACCAATGAATACTTGTTATATTGTTTGAAAGTAGAATTTGGCTTACCAGATAGGAAGAGTGCATTTCCTACAAAGAGGTAAGGCTGGTTGTGTTGTGGGAGATTCCACAAAGTCTATAAGACCTAGTCTGTCCTGCTATTTAACCCAGAGCTGAGCAGGAGAGATGAACTCATACCTTTCCCAACAACATTCAAAGAAGGGTCTGTAATGCGATAGACCCTTATCTGACATCTTGGCTTCAGTCATTTTCTCACCGACGTGACATGGCTTCCTTGTCTTTTCTACAAATAATTTCATAGTAATTGTTCCAATGAGCTTTCCTTCTTAGTGACTTGACTGCATGAATTTAAGCGTGCTATAAGATTGGTAACTAAGTCTTACTGTTTTAATGCTGGACTAGATAAATGCAACCTATTCTAACATTTTTTTCTCGTACTATTCGCCTATGTAACTCCCTTCCAATTTCTTACTTCCCTGCTACCTACAATCTTCAAACGTTTAAATGCAACGCCAATCGCCATTTTTTGTCTTTCTGAATCCAGTTGTTTTATTGTCTTTTTCTCCTCATTTCTCATCACTAAAGTTTTTTCATTCTTTTTCATTTTCAATTTCACTTCCCTGTCGCCTTGCTTGGGTGAAATGATTAAAAAAAAAAAAAGCCAATGTAAGCCTGGAATTCGAACTCGGATTTCCAATTACGAGCCGTTATCCATCACACCATAGCATCTAGTATCCCCAAACACCTAGTTACAGACCAGGCACGACATTGCTTAACTTCGGTAATCGGATAAGAACTGTTGTTCAATGTAATATGGTTGTAAGCTGTACAACCAAGTGATAAGGGAAGTAACTCTTATATATTTTTTAGATTTATTTCCCTTGAAAATTTTGTTTGCGCCTTTAAATTAATTAACTTATTTCTTTAAGATTTATTTTTAGCTATATCATAAAATTCTGGAGACACTTATCCAAAGAAAGAAATACACATAAAAGGCACTACTTAAATATATGGGTCCACTCGTTATAAAAAAGTTGATATATTTCAGAAAACAGATATTATTTTGAAATAAAAAATCCATTTGCTTGAGCTTTATTTTTGAAAAAAATATTTTAAACAAGAAATAGCAGTTATTTGTCAGGCGTATGTACCGTGTCCCTTTAAGACGTTGGTGATCATGGCTCTCCACAATTTCCTGTCTTTTTTAGATCTTAATAAATTGTGTCATTTTTTTTTTTTTAACTCTCGTAACCTCTGTTCTGATATCCATTAGCACAAGTTCGTTGTTGTGGTTCTTTTTTTTATATGTACCATGCCTCTTCAGGATGTTGGCGATCATGGCTCTCCACAATTTCTCTTTTTTGCAGCTCTTAATAAATTTTGATATTTTTATCTCTCATAAAACCTGTTCTGTCATCCAATTACACAAACTCATTATTCATTTTTTTTTTTTTTTTTTTAGTTTTCAGGGCTCGGTGATTTTTTAGGGCATTTTTTCCAGGAAAAAAATGCGCCTTATCATACGGCAAATATAGTACAGGGTTACATGGATAAATTGTCAATGTGTTATATTTTTAATTTCGCGCATGCGCGTTGTTTATTTTTTATTTTGTTGATTTCGCAGTATAGTAGGGTCAGTTGGGCACCGTCTGTGAAAAGAAGAGCACCATGACGCAATTCACTCCGCCAGAAATTGGGAAACGGCATGATATACTGCTTGGCTTTCGCACCGGAAGCTCCAATACAAACATTTCAGAGTCAATTTGTGTCCCACAAAGATGTACCGCGAGTGATGAAAACCAAACACCCAGTCAATATCAAGTTGTTTCGAGTGATCCCTAATGTTGGCGACGTTATGCTTCCATTCATCTTTCCACATGACGTTAGACTCGATGCGGATGCCTACATCAAGTGTCTTGAGGTAATGTTGCCCCTTAGATCAAGAGGATGGATGCTGGAAGACCCTATGTCTGGCAACAGAACTCTGAACCACACCAAACAAGCAGGAGAACCCAGTCTTAGTTGTCAGACAATTTCTTCGACTACATCTAACCACGTAACTCCCTATACTGCAAACTCCTTGATTATTCTGTGTGGGGCGCAGTTGAGCGAGAGACCAAAAAACTGCATGTAAAAGCAATGAAATAAAGGCAAGGATTATGCAGCATTCACCAACTTAAACAAGGAGACAGTCCAGAGGAGTTGCAGAAGATTCTGAAGTCGCCCGTAGGCCTTGGTTGAAGCCAATGGCGATTTTATTGAAAATATTAACTGTTTAGTATTTCAAGATATTTTTGTGTAATTTTGGTAGATTTTCTCAAAATATCTTTGTTATTTCCGAATTAAATATGTACATTTACACCTATAAGTATTTCGGAAATTTTTATTAGATACTTAGCGTGGGCCTTAAAAAGCAAATTACCCGTTTTTTTGTGTCTCTGGGAAGCCGGGCTGACGTCATGTCAAACAAAAATGGCCGTTAAGACAAGTGTTAAAATCTGGCTCGCATAACGTTCAGTCTCACACTCTCGTTGAAATGAAACAAAATACCGCTTCCATCCTTACATATCAAGTTAGGAATAATGAAGAACGTTTGTAAAGGCAATGGACAGGAAAGGCAGCTGGTTTGCTTTCCTGCAGGAGAAATTCTCACGGATAAGCATGGAGAAACTCAAAGCTGATATATTTGACGGCCCTCAAATAAGAGAACTCATGATGGACCCGATGTTTGACGAAGCACAGAGCAAAGATGAACTGTCCGCCTAGCAGTCATTGAACTCAGTAGTTACAAACTTCCTGGGAAGCCACCAGATTGCGGAATACGAGAAGGAAATCGATGAGCTACTGAAGAGTTTTCGCCAACTCGGGGCACGAATATCAGTCAAACTGCACTTTCTGCGGTCACGGACTATTTTCTAAATATTTGAGTTTGCAAATGTCTTGGTGAACGCTTTCACCAAGACATTTGCATTATGGAAGAGCGCTACAAAACTACATTAAAATCATTATTAGCAGAGGGATAAAACCCGCCCCTTCTAGGTATGGTAGTAACGAGTAGGCTGGTAAACTGTAGTTAGGTACACGCACAACATAATATGCTATACTCAACATCAGGCACCCACGTTCAGCAGGTGACAAGTAGAGTCCACAGGCTTTTAAATAAGTGTTATTATTGTGTACACATTGTTGTGAAGTATTCAAGCACATCTCAAACCAGCAATGTTGTTGCAATAAACCAATTATGACTTATCCTGGAACCTGGAAAACTGTCTTAATTCTCTCTCTCACGGTCTCGATACCAGTATAACGTTGTTCCTGGTACCAACAGATGTTTCTGTTTGAGACGAGAACCCAGCAGCTGAGCAGACTCTTTAAGAGGTTCAGGTCTTGTGTCAGGTCGTTGAGTTCTGCTTATGTCATGGGTACTGGTTGGTCGTCCTCATCTGGCTTGTATGCTTTCACGAAGACGTTTGCTTTCAGCAAGACATTTGCATTAGGGAAGAGCATTACCAAACTATTTGGGAAATTTTTATTACATATTTAGCGCAGGGCTTAAAACGCAAATTAGCCCAGAAAACAAGGATAGTTTTTGTACCCACCTTGGAGCCCTGGGCCCAGTGCAACCACCTTAAGATCTCCACAGATCAACCATTTTGCTCCTGGTAGTTAAGAGCAGGCAACAAATGAAAATTCTAATAGGGGTAGATGGAGAACTATTCCTATTATGTAGAAGAACTGCTTTGAGACTTCTGCTGGATGAGTCAATAAAAAGTCTCCATTCCATAGCATCATACTCTAATTCACTGAGTTTGTGAAGAAGGCATATCGCTATTTTGAGAGGTCCAGGTCTCGTGTCAGGTCGTTGATCAATCCAGCAATGTTGTTGCAATAAACCAGTTATGACTTATCCTGGAACCTGAAGAACTGTCTTAATTCTCTCTCACGGTCTCGATACCAGTACAACGTTGTTCCTGGTACCAAGAGATGTTTCTCTTTGAGACGTGAACCCAGCAGCTGAGCAGACTCCTTTAAGAGGTTCAGGTCTCGTGTCAGGTCGTTGAGTCCTGCCTATGTCTTGGGTACTGCTTGGTCGTCCTCATCTGGCTTGTATGCGTAATCTCCAGCTCTAACAGTCATGTCACTATGTTCGGAATGAGAGCAATATTCCATGTTATCATCTGGCTTAGGAACAGGAAATTCTGGTCCATGAGGAATTGGTCTTATGGCAGAAGGAACATCGGGGTATTGGACATGGTACTTTTTCTTGCGATTTATTCCTTTTAGATTTATCATGTAGAAATAGCAGTCAGTAATGTAATCTTTTTCTTCCCTCAAGACAATTGGAATGGTAAATAGCATACTCATCCTTTTACTATTCCTCCAATCCCTCAAGTTATCCACACATATTTAACAGCAAACCTGGGGAGCGAATGGCCTATCCTTATCCCCTTGTTTCACTCCAAAGTAATGGAGACATGCTTTCTCCACAAACTCAGTGATTTTTGCTTAATGGCTAGGAAGAACCACATTACCGTAGATATAACAGAACCTGTCAGGATTATTCTTACACTTCCGATCCATTTTTACAGAAATACAAATGTCAAGCTGAAAAGAGAAAAAAATAAATCAGCTCTCAGCTCGTCGTTGACACTTGACACAGTAAATTAAAATTATTATTAGCTGAGGGATAAGCTCCGCCCATTCTAGGTATGAGGGTGTTAGCGAGTAGGGTGGTAAAATGTAGTTAGGTATACATACAACATAATATGCTATACTAAACATCATGCACCCACGATCAGCAGGTGACAAATAGAGCCCACAGGCTTTTAAATGGGTGTTATTATTGTGTACAACTTGTTGTGAAGTATTCAAGCACATATTAAAAACCAGGCTTGACCAAAGACAATGAATGGTATTTTTGAGTTCAGCATAAAATGGCGATCATATATCACTTAATAAAACTTTGACCTTTGGAAAAACATTTTTAATGCAGGCAAGTGCTATTTATCTGAAAAGAAGCTGGAGGAATTATTAATTAATCGATCGATTGATTGATTGGTTTTTGGAGAAAAATGTAAAAAATCAATGAAATGAACAGAACATTAATTTAAAGACAGAGAGAAGGGTAGACTGTCTATTCATCATGTTAGATAGATAGATAGATATAGAAATCATCAAAATCGTTTGCTTAATTGTGACTCTCTCTCTCTCTCTCTCTCTCTCTCTCTATATATATATATATATATATATATATATATATATATATATATATATATATATATATAGACAACGAAAATGGGCGGTGTCCGAAATCATAATTTCATTCATTGATCATTAACTAACAAATCAATCCGCACCTGAATTAATTGCAAATAAAAAGAAAGTTTCAAAGGTAATTAAACAATCAAATTAATTAAAATTGAATAATTAATCGTATGACTAGCTTTATAATAACTGCATATCCATATAGATGTGTACGAATACGCAAAAAAAACTCTCTGGGGTTTCAGAAGTCGTTTCTCCGGTCAGACGGACACGTTTCCATATATATATATATATATATATATATGTGTGTGTGTGTGTGTGTGTGTGTGTGTGTGTGTGCATGTATGTATATAAAAATAATATTATTATATAACTATAAAATATAGACTTATTTTTATTATTGCCAACACTATTTTTCTTTTGTAAAAAATTTGTAATCAATTCTATTTGTTGAGTTTTTGAAAACCATTAAGCTATATAATTGATTAGTATTCATTCATAAATCAAGGGACGTAATAAAACGACGACGTAACCGTGAGAACCGGAAGTGACGTCTGGAACAAGGGAGATAATGCGTGTCTCTCTTGAATTCTGCTGTAGTTACCATTATAAATAAAACTTTAAAAAGAAAAATTCGTCGGGTCTTCAGAAGTCGTTTCTCCGGCCAAGCGGCTTTGTTTTTCTATTCGTCACGGCGCCGTGGAAATGGAATTCTTCTTTAGTTGCATTTGACTGCGCTTGGGGGTCTGGCCTATTTAGATGAGACCGTCCGTATTGATCTCGTTTGAGAGAGACATGAACGTGGCGTATGGCCGTTGCCATTTAACCGTCCTTGTCTCGGGTTGGGAGCTTGCTCAAGGAAGTACAACTGAGGGCAAGACTGCTGACACCAATGCAAGAGTAAATTTCCGCACTGCGTCCCCCGCGGGGTCGTCGGGTGCAATTTTTGGAATTTCTCCTCGAAGAGGAATTCAGACATTTAATTCTAAAAATAGATCTATGCGTGTTTTCGCGCTAAAATAAGGGCAAAAGTTCATTTGTCCGCAAATCCTTCTTTTTTTTAAGTTGTCAGTTTATTTGTACAATAAACTATCGGCAAAAGTTTTTCCATACCGAGTGATCAGAGGGTGAAGATACCGCAGCTGCTCTAGAAGCACCCTCCATGTGGTACTATCAGATGTACAACAAGGTAAGCCCATGCTGGATCGTCCCCGACACCCTGTTCTTTGGGAATCGTTCTCTTCAACTTTTAATATGAAATCAAAAAAGTCAACCTTTTCTCACTATTATCTCCGTATCATTTAATATTCTTTAAAATAATAAAGTTATTGTGTGCGTAAGTAATCAAACAAAGAATTATTCAGTAAAGTTATTGTAATTAATGGCGAAATCACTTCGCTAACAGATTTAATAAAACATTAACTTACTAACCACTGCTTGTTTAATCATTCAAGGAATGGTTAGGAAGTTAATGCTTTATGAAATCTGTTAGCGAAGGGATTTCACCATTAATTACATTAACTTTACTGATTAATTCTTAGCATGTTAAACGTATAAAAAAATTTAATATGTAGAGATTTTAAGTTTAAAACATTAGGAGATCAAATGATTCCTCTACATTGGTCTCAACCTTTCGGTATCTCCAGGCAATTTCAGACAGTTGATTTCCTGACGCTTGTAAATGTATATTATATTAATAATATATTAATATTATTTACGAATATATTTATTATTAATAAATAATATATTGATATTATTATATATATATAAATAACAATATTAATATTGATATTTATTATTAGTGTTTTTATTGTTAAATTTTCTTGTTGACAAAGGATTTAGATATTACTATGATTGTTGTAAGGTTTGGCTTTCTTGAAGATACTGCAAAGGCTGAAGCCAAAGAAGCGGAATCGGTTGATCTCCTAATTCTTTAAACTATATATATATATATATATGTGTGTGTGTGTGTGTGTGTGTGTGTGTGATGCATATATATATATAATACATATATATATAACACACACATATATATAATACATATATATAATACACACACATATACACATATACACACACACACACACACACACACACACATATATATATATATATATATATATATATATATATATATATATATATTATGAAAAGGACAAACTCCGACTATTATTTTAAGACATTTTTTAATATCCTATTGCTCTGAAAATGGAGTTATAAAAGAATATATAACACACACATATATATACATATATATATAATACACACACATATACATATACACACACACACACACACACATATATATATATATATATATATATATATATATATATTATGAAAAGGACAAACTCTGACTATTATTTTTAGACATTGTTTTTTAAATAGCCTATTGCTCTGAAAATGGAGTTATAAAAAGAATGTATAAACATATAAAAAAAATATATATATATATATATATATATATATATATATATATATATATATATATATAACCAACAACAAAATTATTCGTACACCCATCAATTTAAATATTTTTATCCATTTCTCAGAACCTAATGCTTAATAAGCACAAGAAAAGGAATATAAATCTCAATTTTCAGAACAAATTTGGTTAAATACAACAAATTTGACAGGCGAATTGTGCGAAATAGGAAAAGACAAAATTATTCGTACAGTAGAAAATATCGTTTTAAATTGATTGATTCATGTAAGTATAAATAATTTGCATAATTATTTTATCGGCTCTAGACCTTTTATTCAGTAGAATATTTGTGATAATTCCATCAAAGAACATCACGTGGTGCATAGAATGTCACCATTATTAGTCTTATGTTAGGAACACGATAGGGAAAACAAAGGAACTTAGCGTTGACTTGAGACAGAGAATTATTAACTTCCACAAGTCGGGATATAGTTGTAGCACTATTTCAAACCGGTTAGCTATCCTTAGATCTACGGTACAGTCCGTTATAAAGAAGTTTAAACAGTTAAGCACGACAGAATTTGCCTGGGCATGGAAGAAAACCCAAATCGTCACCGACCACTGCACGAAAACTGTGTCAAGAGTTGTTTTCAAAGACATCGCCAAAAGTTCGGATACAACGGGTATCAGCGTAAGTACTCGCAAAATACAATGTTGGTTAAATAGAAGTGGGTTGTATGGAAACCGATCACGAAGAACCCTATTCACAAATCATGTCATATTGTTGCTCGGTTTAATTTTGCCAAAACGTTCTTAGAGAAAGAAAATTGCTTTAGGGAAGATCTTATTTATTATAAAACGCAGATAGTGTGTGTGTGTGTGTGTGTCTGTCTGTACGTTTATATATTGGATCGGATTTCCTACATTTTTCAACTGATTTCAACAAAACTTCACAGGACTGCGTAAAATTACCTTGCGGTGGTTCGGACAGCGCCAAAAATTGGAAAAACACAATTGTTTTTGCACGAAATCAATTTCAAAACACGATTAAGTCGCCAGAATGAAAGGGAGACAACTCATATCGAGTTATACTTATAAAACCCAGGTTGTGTGTGTGTGTGTGTGTGTGTGTGTGTGTGTGTGTGTTCGTTTATATATGGGATCGGATTTCCTACATTTTTCAACCGATTTCAACAAAACTTCACTTTTTTTTGGCAAGTAGTGTTTCTTATTGTCTTGCACAGTTTTTTCTTTATTTTTACATTCAGAATGCTTTAAAAATTCCATTTACATGACAATTGTTTATAATAAAATTCTAATCAATCGATAGACTAATAACGATTGAAAACAATGTTTTTGTTTGAGTTTGGGTTTGACCAATTCGTAAAAAAAAAAAAAAAATCTAATTAAGACATGCGTGTCCGCCAACCTTAAACAATAATCTTTGTCAATTTTATTTTTCAGTCTTTATTATGGTCGATACTTGATCTATCTCTTACTGTTACATCCCCGGGCACTACTGCTAGTGTACTATATAGTGATGAAACACAAAATTGAGCTTTTTAGACATAATGATGTACAGAATATTTGGCGCATGAAAGGTGAGGCTTTCCTCCCAAATAATAGTGGCAATATTAACATATGGAGGTAGCTCGATGATGCTTTTGGGTTGTTTTACTTCAAGGGGGACTGGATAATTAATTTCAATAAGAGGAATAATGAAATCTGCAAACAATATCAAAATTCTGCATGAAAATCTACAACTATCAGCACAAAATCTTCATCTACGTCAGTGATTCCAAACATACGTCTAAATCAGTGACTGTGTGGCTTCAGAAAAACAAGATTACAGTTCGGCCATGGCCTTCAGTGAGTCCTGACTTGAATCCTATTGAAAATCTATGGCAAGAATTGAAAGTTCGAATAGTCGGTCACGAAAAAACTACAGGAATTAGCACGTGTGACCATAGAAGAATGGAAGAAAATCTCAGAAAAGACTTGTTGAAATGATCAAAACCTTTAGAAAACGATTGCAGCAAGTTATAATGATACGACGCCATGTTATTGACTATTAATATTGTCAAAATTGTTCAATTTTTTTTTCCTACTGTCCAAATAATTTTATCGTTTCCTATGTTGCATAATACGTTTGTCAAATTTATTAAATTTAACCTATTGCTCCGAAATTTGAATTTTATATTCCTTTTTTTCTCGTGCTTCTTAACATATAAAAAAAAATGGCATCATACAGGCATTAGATTCTGAGAAATGGATAAATATATTCCAAATTGATAGGTGTATCAATAATTTCGTTGTTGGCTATATATATATATATATATATATATATATATATATATATACGTCTATATTTCTGAGATGAGGTATTATGCACATTATTCGGACTATTGTCCTCATCTTTGTCGCCATATTTATTATAACGTCTCGACCGTTGTACGCTCCGGCCTTCTTCCTTAACTCACACTCTTTGGGTCCTGTCACTGGATCTAACTAACGCCTTTATCCTCTGTGCCATGTGTCCTTGATCGCATCTGTGTATGAATTTCTGGGTATTATAAACCTAATGTCTTCAACAACCACTTTTTTCCTTTATTTTTTTACCAGTGCTCATATTGCAATTTTTGCTGTTATCATCGCTTTTCTCTGGCACTCCTTATTACTGGTTCCCATATTGTATTTATTTCTATGCTTGTTCGGCTCAATATCAGAGCTAGAGCTAGCATATTTAGTTGGATTGATGTAAGTTTGTGACCCTGGGTTTCAGTGTTTTGATCCTGGCTTGAAGCTATCAGCTGTTTGGCCAAACTGATGAGCTGTGATACAGTGAAACAGTCTGTCTGTAGATGACAATATATATATATATATATGTGTGTGTATGTGTGTGTTATGTATATGCATATATATATATATATATGTGTGTGTGTGTGTGTATGTATCTATGTATGTATGTGCATATATATATATGTGTGTGTGTGTGTATTTGGGCAGCGATTCTTCTTTTATACAAGGTACTATGATTAAGATGTTTATTTTTTATTCTGATCAGACAAGTGTTTTCTTTTCTGGACATAAAATGTGTAAAGATTTTCTAAATCTTCTGCAAACCCGAGTATTTTCACCTATTCTTTCAGCCATTTTCAAAGATGATTTTTCCAAACATGGTCAGCAGACTGTGACCATGTTCATAGTTAATGTTAGTCAGTGGTAGCACTTTCTTTTTTATTCTTGTATGTTGCACATGGATTTCACTTGCTCAACTGGATTCATTTAAACATATATTGAAACCTACGAAACCAAAATTAATTGAAGCGCTATATTAGACTAGTGACAAGATCTCACCAAATTACAGTTGAGTTCACTAGATATAACTCTAAGTTCTATGCTTCCTGTTTCTTTTCTCACACTTCTCTCTTGTGGAACTCCCTTTCTGCTTCATGCTTTACAGCCAATTTTAATCTGCAAAAATTTAAATGCAATGTCAATCACTATTTGCTGTCCTCCTGATTACACTTTTTTTGTCCTTGCTCCTTAGCAATGTTTCTGTTTTATAATGCTTCAACACCCAGTAACCCTTTGTGTCTTTAGCATTTTGATTGGAGTGAACTTGATTATAAAATATGTCATCACTAGTAAATTTGCATCTAGATGCAAATTTACTAGTGATGAAAGCATTTTCTATACACTTTTGTCTTCATAAATTGCTTTCTCTTTCAATTTAAGAAGCATTTTTATGTTTTAAAGCAAAATTATAGTTAGACTCATTACGGTTAGCAACTAATGCATTTAATGTGTTGCTTTGTAAAAGATCCCTTTTGTGTTCATGGAATCTTTTATTTAAATTCCTTGAGGTTTCTCTGATATATTCCTTGTGGCAATTATTACAGGTTATAGAGTAAATTCCTCTTTCAAGTTTCAGCTTATTATTATTTTGTGTTAATCTTTCTTTGTTTTAGAAGTAGTTGTGACGAATTTTATCTTGAGTTTAAATAATTTTTTTTCATTTTGTCCTAGTTAAGTTTTTCCTTATTGGTATTTTAGCAGACACTCCATTTTTTTAACTTTTTAAACAGTATTTGTTATGTCTACCAGCCTGAATATTTGAGAAAACCTAAAATATGCCCTTCGATTAAGTTTTCTTAAGACAAAAACAGCTTAAACAAAAAAAAAAACAAAAAAAAAACAGTAAAAGCAGCATGTCTACTTAAATACAGGTATCCATTAAGAACAATATTTGAAGTATTAAAAATATGCCAGATTAAAAAATAAAATTATATTATATACAGATATATATATTAGTCATTCATATGAGCTTGTTTTGCTGTATCACAGCTCATCAGTCTGGCTAGATGTCTGATTACTTCAATCTGAGATAGAAATTCGACCGATTTGGCATCAGTCAAAGATCTTACCCCTAAGCTATCGGTGCACAGCAGAGAAAGGGAAAATTTTAACATTATATACGAGGTGTGTATAATGGCCAGTGGCCAGGAGAGCTCAATTCATAACTGAAGAGTGGTGCATTAATAGCAGTAGCAGCCAGTGTTCTGAAATTACCCTTTCTCTAGAGTGCTCGATCGAAACAAGGATATATAAGAATGTATTCATGGGTATGCAGGTTTCAATAATCAGGTGGGTGTATTGGATTATTCCATTTTCAATTAATTCTTATGAGTTTTAAGCCAATAAAATTTTATATTTTTTTCTATTTGAATTTTCTGGTGAATCTTCGTTCTGAAGTTAATGATTGAATAAGCTCACTGTGAGTTCTACGACATTAAAATATCTGTAGAAATTCTCCTACTGCATTTGTTTAATATTCAAGTTTAACAACTTTGACGAAATATTGCAACAACCACCATAAGTAAGAATGCTGATCATTAAGAAGTGGGTACAAATGAAAAGATTTGAAACTGACAACTTTTTTCATTTCATTGAAACAGACATTAAGCACTTCTATCTTACCTGATTTCTTTCATTCATTTACTCACTGAAACCAAGTAGTGTCTTTTCCAAGCAATAAAAAAAAAGTCAATTATTGTTGTATTGGCAGGGGGCAAAGGTCGTGTAAACTAATGAAAGGAAGAACAAGTATAAGTATAATAGGATGGAAAATATTTTTTTTGCTTTTCAATCAATTCCTAAGATAGATTTTCTGGTGAATCTTCATTCTGAAGTTAATGACTTATCATTTCTCAGATTCCAACATGTATATACCAACTATCAAAATTTCTCAATGATACCCCATATCTCCCTACTAACTATAGCATTACATCTACCCATGAATTCCCCCAAATACTTAAAGGCACAAAAGTTCAAGAACTAAGGTTTCACTGTATCTAAATTAATTCAATTTTTAAGAACAGCATTTAAAATTTTAATACCATCTCTCAAACGAATAGATGTCTCAACTTAACAATCAATAAGATACAAGTTTAGAAAAATAAAAAAGATTACTAAATATAAAATGGATTACTTTTTCAATGTACTCTCTATGAGTTTTTCCAATCAACTGTTTCATAGAAAATACCCAAAACTCCAACGAACTTCAAATTAAATTCTTCGTAGATTGTCTAGACATTTAGATTTATATCAAACCTTAACCTCCCAAATATACCCTTTAAAGTAATGCGAATTAACAGCATCTAAGAATTTGAATGAAACCTGCCCTCGTGGAATTTAATTTATTATGGGTTGTTATAGCTTCTTCCTTTAATGTCGGTCTTCTCCCTCACCCCTTACCCATCTATATCTAGAGACAATATGCGTTAGCCGACACAGTGTGGTTAAGAATAAGGAATTGAAATGGTACATCTAACCCACTCATATCTTATCTTCTCTCCCACTATACTTCCTCACTTCGTTAATTTTTACATATGCTTGATGCGGTCTGTCAATTTCTTTTCATTTCAACCATTGGAAGTAAAGTCTGATGATCCAGAGCCCTGTTAAAGGGGTTGTGGTGAAATAACTTATTACATGGAACCTTAAAGTGGTCTGTTTTTATTCAAACATATATATATATATATATATATTTCATTGAATACGACAGACAAGTGCTTTTAGTTCTTTTTATACAATTTCTCACGCGTTCTAATATTTTTTTCCTTTTCTGATGACAAATTATATAAAAACTGTCTGAATGTTCTTTTTATCCGAGCGCTTTCGGCTATACATTTAGCCATTTTCAAGGATGAAATATTTTAACTGCTAAATAAGAAATAGTTTGTTGCATGTATATATAATGTTTTCATTTTTTTCTTTTTTTTTTTTAAAAACACGGTCAAGATATTGTGTCCATGTTCATAGTTGATATTATTGAGTGTTGGTTTTTTTTGTTTTTATTAATAAAGCTTCCATTTTTATTAGCCATATTTTGCATGTAGATGACGTTATTATATTTGTGTTGCCAACAAGTATGTTATGAATAGGGATACTCATTATGACCTATCATTTCTCGGATTCCAACATGTATATACCAACTATCAAAATTTCTCAATGATATTATTACCCCATATCTTCCTACTCACTTATAGCTTTAAATCTACCCATGAATTCCTTCAAATACTTAAAAGAGCAAAAGTAAAAACAAACCACGACATTCTTGTGTCACTTGATGTAGAGAATTTATTTACTAAACGTTCCCGTCTCCAAAACTATTGATATTATCATTAATTCAGTGCTTAAAAATTTAATTCCACCTCCATCAATCCAACCCAATATTTTCAGAAAACTATTGTTTGCTTGCACCACTAGAGTTCCTTTTTATAGACAAAATGGTACTATTTACACACAAACTGATGGAGTAAGTATAAGAAACTCTCACGGGCTGTGCTTCTCCAATTATTATGTCCTACTAGCGGCATGGCCTGGCGTTGCCCATGCTTGATTCAAAAATCATACAACTCATAGTGCAATCGCTATCACTTGACTTAAAATATTTTTGCCCTTCCTTGCCTTTAAAGGAGTGTCCTTTGCCATGCTGATGTTGCTACATGCCTTACTTCTTGCCTATCTCACACTGAATTTTTTCTAAGCTCTATACTAAACATTAAATCTGTTACGAAAAAAAGAACTAAACAAAATGAACACAAAACGATCAGCTTTAAAAAAGGACTCGTAACTGGAAAAACTGAATGAAAAAAAAGAATATTAACAACAAATACTTTTTCACACCTAACCCAGTTCTGCAGAATCAGAATCAACGTTGAGTTTAAGGAAGCAAATGAGCCAATTGGAGTAAAGTGCCGTGCAGATTTTAATTTTTCCCACTTGCGACGAATGCAGCTATCGATTTTTTTGCATGCTAGTTAACATTCGTGTCAGTCAGCTGTTGGCTCTCATGCTGGCGAATAGAATCTTCCTGCCTATTCATAGTAGCCAGCTATAGGCTCTCACTCTGGCCAGTACAAAATGACTGCAAACTACATGAAAAGTGCCATAGAAGATATGAAAAAAAAATTGATTATTTCCACTATCGATGGGAGTTGGAAAATGCAAAGTCAGTCTTAGCCTTCCTACTAACTTGGAGCATGTGCATGTAAATTTTGGTGCAAATCCGTCAAACATTCGTTTGACACACACACACTATTTTTACTAATGAACTTAGTGAAGAAAAATAAACTTCCTTAGATGTTCCTGTTGTTTTTAGTATTAATACATTTAAAACTTCCGTTTATAAAAAAAAAAAAAAAAACTAGTAAAGACTTTTGCTATCTTAATTTCTCTAGTGAATGCCCTCTTAGATATAAAATAGGTGTTATTAAAAATTTCCTCACGAGAGCGCACGAGAATTCATCCTCTCGCACGCATTTCTTTAAAGAACGTAAAACAAATGCTTTTTAATAACGGATTTTCTAATTGTTGGATTTCCATAAAAGGCGTTTTCTGTCTAAAGTAGCTAATAGCAATGATGGGAAGAGAAACATAAATAATAACATTAATATTTTTTATAAAAATCAAATGAATGAAAATCATAAACAAGATGAAAGTAGAATTAAGAACATTATAAACAATGCATAACACCAGTTGATAATAGCAAAAAATATTCGATTAATTATTTATTACAAAAAATTTAAAACCTCTAACCTTATAGTTAAAAATAATAATTTGCCTCAACATTAAGTAGGCCAAATATTTAGGAATTTAAATGGCCATTAAGGAATTGTATTCCTGATCAATCAAAATTTGTAAATAATTATTTAGGCCACACTACATGTTTCACAGACAGACTCACTCTACACCTTTCTGACCATAGCTCAATTAGATCTCATTTAAAGCTACCAGACAGTATTCGTAACATACTTGTTGATAACACAACTATAATAGCATCATCTACATGCAAAAAAGGCTAAAAATAATGGAAGCCTTATTAATAAAAAAAAAAAACTCAATATCAATTCTTAACAGGGAGACAATATCTTGACTGTGTTCTGAAAAAAAAAAAAAAAAAAAAAAAAATGAAAATATTATATAAATACATACATGTAACAAACTATTTCTTATTTAATAGTTAAAATATTTCATCCTTTAAAATGGCTAAATGTATAGCTGAAAATGCTCGGAAAAGAACATTCAAACAGTTTTTATATAATTTATCATCCAAAATGAAAAAAATTATTAGATCGCATGAGAAATTGTATAAAAAACTAAATCAAAGCACCTTGTCTGTTGCTTTCAATACCTAAATACACAAATATATATGTGTGCTTGTGTGTGTGTGTGAGACTGAGAGAGAGTGAGAGAGTGTGTGAGACTGAGAGAGAGTGAGAGAGACTGAGAGAGAGTGAGAGAGACTGAGAGAGAGTGAGACTGAGAGAGAGAGTGAGAGTGTGAGAGAGAGAGAGAGAGTGTGTGAGACTGAGAGAGAGAGAGAGAGACTGAGAGAGTGAGGAGAGACTGAGAGAGTGAGTGTGGGAGAGAGAGTGAGAGAGACTGGAGAGAGAGAGAGAGGTGTGAGACTGAGAGAGTGTGTGAGACAGAGAGAGTGAGAGAGACTGAGAGAGTGAGAGAGACTGAGAGAGTGGAGAGACTGAGAGGTGTGTGGGGACTGAGAGAGAGTGAGAGAGACTGAGAGAGTGTGTGAGACTGAGAGAGAGTGAGAGAGACTGAGAGAGTGTGTGAGACTGAGAGAGAGTGAGAGAGACTGAGAGAGTGTGTGAGACAGAGAGTGTGTGAGACTGAGAGAGAGTGAGAGAGACTGAGAGAGAGTGTGTGAGACTGAGAGAGTGTGTGAGACTGAGAGAGTGTGTGAGACT